>JAJJMB010010084.1:1746123-1849876 GCA_023531105.1 Papaver atlanticum | reverse complement strand
AAGCAAAGAAAGTTAAGGAAATCAGTGGTGATTGAATTGTGTGTGTGAGGTTATCGAACTATCAAAGAAGAAGAGCTTGAGAGAGGTAAGCTTGTTATGTCCTTCTGAGTATATTTATAGTTGTAGGGAACACTCATTGTTTCCTCGTAAGTAGTGGATATTGTGTAGAGATGGAGAGATAGCGATAGTGGGATATTGGCATGGTTACACCCATTATACTAGGGAAGTTTCTGGAAAGCCGTCCATTACTCCATTACTTAGTCACTTCCTTTAACCGCTCACAACTGTTATCACTACTTGTAACTTCCTTATCATGGGGTGTTGCCACGTTGCATGTTACTGTAAACCACTATACCAATATCCATGAATAATTCCCCCATGTAACGTGTTTTGATTTCTCGTAGCAATTAGTAAAGTCATGGAATGTCTCTTGTCTTGTCCACGTTGTCACGATTTACTTAACTGAATAATAGCCTAAGCTAGCCAGACTTTGTCGAAGTGACATAGCTTGAAGAGATAACTCATCTGTAAGGTTATGTGTGACTAATAAGAAGTTCCGATGTAAGATGGCATTGTAAACATACCCATAGCCTCTTAATATACTCACGGCCTATTTTGTGGCATATATGATTATGCTAGCAATAACAATACGCAAAGGTGTCGTAGCGCACTAAGTTAATAGCTAGCTAAGTCGTGGCGCGGTACATGACCTCGTCGATAGCTAGCCGAGTTATTCCAGATAGCTGAGTCGGTATGGACATAGGTAAGCTAGGCCGGGAGACAAGGAGGCCGTGGCCATGGTTAGGCCAGGCTAGGGCGACTAGCAGGGAATCCATGGCTGAGAGACAAGATGGTCATGGCCATATGGCTAGGCCAGGCCGAAAGGTAAGGAGACGTGGCTGGGAGACAAGGTGGTCGTGGCCAGTTAAGCCAAGCCGGGCCGATTAGCAAGGAGGCTGTAGCTGGGAGACAAGGAGGTTGTGGCCTGATTAGCTAGTTGACTAGCTAGGAATACAAGGAGGTCGTGGCCTGGTTAGCTAGTTGGTTAGCTAGTTGGTTAGCTAGGAAGACAAGGAGGCCATGGCCTGATTAGCAAGTTGGCTAGCTAGGAAGACAAGGAGGTCGTGTCCTGATTAGCTAGTTGGCTATCTAGGAAGTTAGGCTAGGCCATACTATAAGGCAAGGAGTCCATGGAGAAAGACATGGTCAGGCTAATAGGCAAGGGGGCCTTGACCTGGATAACTAGTTGGCTAGCTAGGAAGTTTGTGTCCATGGCCTGGCTAGCTAGTTGGCTAGATAGGAAGTTGGTGGCCACGGCTTGGCTAGCTAGTTGTCTATCTAGGAAATTGGTGGTCGTGGCTAGATTATGAGACCTAACCATATTGGCTTGGCTATTGAGCGCGACTATGTTGGCGCTGACACTCTGTTTGTAGCATAAAAAACATAAAGGATTTCAACAGTGGAAGTTCTGCGACTCGAATTAATGTTCTAAATAGTATGCTTCTGATAGTACTTTTATTCAAAATATCGTAGTAACTTATTCTGAATATTTATAATTTGCACCATCAGTGTAGACTGATCAATGCATGATAATTCATATGGCCAAGCATAAAATAATGAGAGTTCAACCGAGTAAAGCTCTAAAATGTTGCAGGCATATTAAAGGCTAATATATCCATAGTTAGATGCGCATTCTTGATTCTCTTGCGGAATATAATGTAGAAGTACGAATCTACAATTCTGATGTCAGGTCAGGAGTTTATACATAATATAAACATATATAGAATACTGAGAGTTCAGCTGGGTAAATCCCTAGTACATATATAATTATAGATATGTCTCTGATGCAGGTTCAGAGGCAATTTTACAAGTTTTGCCCTTGTCAAAAAACCACCATCAACAGTGTTACATTAGCTATTGCATGTTCAAACTTTATTTAATTAAATTTTATTTTGGAAGATGACTTGCAATACCTAATCTTTATGACTTATATATATGTATTGCTTATTTTGTGCGATTTGCTCTTTGTTATCATATTCTGGTGATTATAACATATATCTTATATTTTCTCATAGGTTAAGCCCTTAACTCTTGCAAAAGAGGAGTAAACTACTTTGAGAATGTCAGTATTGATGTCTCCATGATTACATTTTTGTTAATATACTGCTACAGGATTCCGTAAGATGTTCTCTGGGAATCTACTTACTTCCTTGATTGCATAACCGCCAGGGGATAAGTGGTGAACTTTAATATCTACATTCGTTCGTACATGGATAGAGAAGTTATAATTCTTAAGTTGAGTCATATCGCATTAATGGTTCTCTTGTTCGTGTTAAGAATAGTTTTTTTCGATGATTATTTTTCTCACAAAAATCTTGTATCTTAGTGCCTCTAACATTAAGATCGTTATTTTTAACTTCTTTGTTTGTAACTGGTAAGAAGAGGGAAAAATATTGGGATACAAATCTACATTGTTCGTAACTGGTAACTAAATTTGTTAATGTCCAAGAAAATCCTTCTCTTGTGATTAGAGTCAAGGTCGCTCATGTTGTTCTTTCGGGAATGACATCAAATGAAGGAGAGTTCTTTTTGAACTTGTGCTTAAATGTAATATCTTTGTGGGGAGAGCGAATGCGAAATTGTAACAGACTTTTGTACCTTTAGGAATCCTTGACGTAAACCGAGTTTCTTGGTGAAATCGTCTAACCTAAAAGCTGGTATGTACTCTCTAGTCTTGAATACTCTTTTCTTTTTTCATTGTGATCCCTATTTTTCTTCTTTGCCAATTTTGTTGACAAAAAGGGGGAGAATTGTTAAGTAGTATCTTACTACATCATATGGATTTTCGGAGCATTATGAAAGGGAGAGTGGATTATTATCTATAGATTTTACCTATATTATAAAAGATGTGAGGGAGAGCATATCACCATAACTTCTTCAAAGTTTTGGTGAAATTGAACTTTGAGGAAGGTATCAATATTATGTTTCTGTATAGCAACCAATGAGTAGAGCGAATTTTCATTATAACAAAGATCTTTATAAGTTGTTAGTTCTACGGATCTTCAACGACAAAGATGCCAAACGAACACATGAAGAACCATAGAAGAACTTGAAGTACAAAGAATTCAAGACGTTTGTTGAAGAACCAAAGAAATCTACCATAGTGGATTTTGAGCTGAAAAGTTTATTTTGAATCTATATGTATTGAATATTTTTATCACTAAAATTGAAAAATGGGGAGATTGTTAGTGGAACCCACAAGTTTTTCTATCTCAAGCTTGTTCTCAATGCTAGGTGATCAAAACTATTTCTTTATTTCTTGTACACTAAGTCAACTCTCAGACTAGGTTAGAATTTGGTAGTTGAGTATCAAACATCACCCTCAAAAACTGAAGATCGACGAAAACATTTGAAGACCTTCGGTATCAGGTATGTGAAGATTGAACCATTCTATTTTATTCACTATCTTACCATTTTATGTGTTGAGACTATGTCGTATGACTTCTAGTAGATTTACAATGAAGAAATTCCGAGTCAAGCTTGTCTAGTTAAAAATCTTGAAATATGATTCTAGCATAGATGTTCAAAGGTCCTTAACAATATTAGTTAAAAACAATTTAGTGTTTAAGAATTAATTTGAGGATCAATTGAAAATAGCATATACAATTGATTTTATCAATTTGGGAATGTTTCAAACATCATAAGAGAGAAACTCATGAACTTCTGATATTTCTTCTAAGGGTAGGTTGGAAAACCAATTTGCAAACCATAGATATATGAGTTTCAGAAATACAGGGAAGGTTGGAAAACCAGTTCGCAAACCACAAGTTCAATTGGGAACAGTTCATGAACCCAATTCACGAACCGTGGTGAAAGGAATTTTTGGCGTTGGTATAAAAGGCTTAAGGTTGGCGAACTGTGTCCATTTGGGTTCAAAAACCGAGTACAGTTGGGAAACCAGGTCGCAAACAGTGTACATATGAGTTATCAAGTCGAGTAGGGTTGGTGAACCCGGTTCACGAAACGTAGCACCCTGACTCGTGAACTTTAGCCTTACGGTTCACGAACCGTTTTACCGTCGGACCCAGTAAAATATAACAGATGCTCCAAAACTTATTTTTCAAATATGTTAAGTATTGATATGACTCTCTTGAACACTTTTAATACTTCATTGATCACTTAAACACTTATGTGTGTGCATCATAATCAAATTCTTAGGTGTTTTAATGAACATCAACTTGCTTATTATTCAAATGACATATTTGCCAAAACTGAATGGTCACTATACACGGTTTCGTAACCAGACCACTGTGTATGTTCTTCAATTGTATTTTAAAGACCAAAAGTGTTTGATTGATTTTTCAAGTTATCTTAGCTTGAACTATAAGCAACCTTCAGTCTTGAAAATTTATAAACAAAGATGTTCTTTCAACTGAGAAATTCAATCCATGACGTTTTGTGTCCTACTTGATAGCTAGAGTCGTCCTCTATGAACCTAGGTTTCCTACGAGAAACATAATTAGGTTTACGACTAAAAGACTTCACTTTGGGGATTCGTGAAGCCAGGTCCGACTATCTTTACCTTGATAGTTCATGTATCCTGATCTTGCTTTTCTGTTATCGAGGTTTTCGTAATCTTTTTCAGGCAAGATAGATAGAAATTACAAAGTTCTCTTCTTCTCAGACTTTGTGATTCCTCAAGATAGATATCTAAAAATTGATCTTAGGTGATCTTTTGAAGATTGTTCTTGAGAGGTGGTAAAAGATCCAGAATTCTCATCTAAGTGAGTGTAAGTGTTCCGGATTGTGAGGTTTACTAGCTTTGTCTATTGAAAGCAGATTTCCACGCCTTGATCTTTGATCTAAAGGAAAATCATATAGGATTATCTGTTGGATACAGATTGGTATCAAAAGTCTTCACGGAGGTTGAAGTAACTCTTAGACTGTAAAGGATGTCATCTAATTAAGGAATCAATTGCATAGAACCTTGCGAGGTTCAAGAGACGTAAGGAGCGCGGCTGTAACTGAATTTCTTGGAGGGTGGATTCGGTTTAAACTACATTCCAGTCCGAAGTATGATAATATGCTAGTTTCTGTAGCTGCTTAATATAGTTTGGTGTTCAAATCTGGATGAGGTCTCGGGGGTTATCTGCAGTTGCGGTTTCCTAGTTAACAAAACCTATGGTGTCTTGTGTTTTTTCTTTTCCGCATTATATTTTTTATCTTTATAATTGGATTTACACAAGTTGTACATATTCAATCTTATTAGATACGTCAATCTAATTGTGATCGATTGCGAGAGTTATTTCTTATAGAATTCGTATCTTGAAAGATATATAACAAGTTTAATTACTTGGCAGAATTCTGATCGATTATTTGGATACGACTAGATTGATTTTGGATATTAATTTTTAAGATCGTCCAAGTACTCTTTTTAACAATCAGGTTCACAGACTCCTTGTCTTATACATACTGATTAAGAAGAGGTAGAGATATTCACTTTATATACGTATTGTCAAGGATCATTAAGTTGGTCAGCTTGGAATTGTATTAAGTTTTGTGCATACAGGTTGCCGAACGAAAAAGTTGGTGGTGTACTTGGTAACCCATCGTTTTCAGTTAATTTAATATACATAAGTTTTAAAACAACTTGTATATTCTTCCTTGACACTTTGATCATAATAAGATGATAAAGTCTCTAATACTAGAGTTATATATAACTTCGCATGTTATGTTTTCAATCTAAACGACTTGAAAGTAACGCAGATAGAAATAGAAATAAGTCAAGTCTTTTATTACTAACCTCAAGTAGAAGGATGATGTGTTCGTAAATGTTGATACGTCTTCAGAATCTTCAGGTCCTCAGAGTAATACTTGTATGTCTAAACATTTATAGACTTCCTAGTATAACCTAACAAAGTTGACTCTAGTAATCTAACCAACACTACACCATTTGGCCCGTTTTGAGACACTTATATCTGTTGTTATGAATTTAAAAGACACATATAAGTGTCTCAAATCGTGCGTCCCTAATCCTTTGAGACGCTTAAAGCAAGTGTCTGTTAATTAACTTAAGCGGCGCATATAAAGTGTCTCTTAAATTAATTAGCGACACTTTTTAAGTGCACAATTTATATTTTTCTGTCTAATTAAAGCGACGTATAAATTAATTCAGCGACGTATTTATGTGTTGCTTATTTTTTATTCACAACACATAAATATCTGTCTCAATTATTTCGCCACCTATATGTTTTTCATTTGGTACATTTATATCCGTCTCAAAATTAAATTAGTTTTAAAAAAAAACATATTTTTGTAGGTCCCAAATAAAAAAATTCTGCACCTGGATACACCTAGCCGGCCATTCCATTTTCCCTCAAATATGAAATATGAAAGCACAATTCAAATATGATCTATCTCATAATCACAATACATGTGCAAGGTACTTGAAATTATAACAAAAGCAACTTCCTATAAGTGCAAGTCTGTCACTACAATTTGGGATCAAAGTTGAGCATATCTTAATATTGAATAACATGGTACTTCCTATAAACATGTTCAATGAATATCATGGAACTTCATCCACATTTTCTACAGGTAATTAAGAAAGAAATTACCTAAAACTTGTTCAAATCAATATCCTATTATGCTTCTCCAACTCTCTCTTCTTGATTTCATTACAAACACCACCTAATGTAAATGAAACATCTGTTGGAGTCAGTTTAAATATCAAAAAAACAGGACAACACAAAATGCAAATAAGACAGAAGAAAATGTGATCCGAGATATTAAGCAAATTAAGCTCAACTTCAGGTGAATGGATGTGCAAACCAGAACATATTTTTTATGCTAATCGTTGTTGAATTTGAAGCCTTTCGCTGAAAACATCTCCAACCCTCGAGAGTTCGCTTAATCCCACTACTGATAATTCAGATGGAACATATCCGGCATGGCATTTAACTTGGAAAGGTAGTAAACAAGATTCAAATATCCTTGAACGATATCCTTTATGTTTTGTTTGTAACCTAAAGAAAAGAAAAAAAAAAAAAAAAAAACGTGAATGACATCCTTGATTGTAACCTGAAGTAAAACAAAATCAATAGCATTTTAGTATTTCAGCTTACACAAAATGATTGTGAGTTCAACAGAGGCACACTAAGCTTCCGCTTCCTCGAGACTGAAAAACAAACATCTTTTCTTGATAAATGAGAAACAAAAGTAAAACAACACTCAAAACAGCTCTAAGAACGACTACCTGTCCAAGCAATAAACAACAATGGGAAGACATACTCCAACAAAGTAAGTTGATAATGGATACGACATCCAAACTTCTGCCAGGACCCTTATTTGGGAAGAGAAGTGAAGACATAACAATCAAGACAAAACGCAGTAAGATAGGTGACGGAAGTCAAGGAGAAAACTTGGGTAAGGAAGTTGTAATAAAGTTCGCAACGAAACATTGAAAAGGAAGAAGTGACTTACTTAAGGGAAGGAAAGACTCATGTTCCTCAGAAGTGAGGGATGTTGAAGTACAAAATATTTCCATTCTTCTTTGTTAATTTTACCATCCTTGTCAGCATTAGCAAATGTCTACAAGGCAGAAATAAAAGTATGTAAGTATGAAACATCAAAAATATGATACTGAAAGACTAAATTACATGGATAACATTTCAGTTTTAAGTATCTCTTGCCTGATCAATAATAGACTCCAGATGGTCTTCGGATAACCTCATGTTTGACTCGTTTAATATAGTAATAACAATTTGTTGAACCTGGAAGCAGAAAATGTTATCAGAAACAGATGGACAGTTCAAAGTTCGCGAAACAAAACAGTCAATTAGAGCTGCATAAGACGGTGTTACATAAAAATCAAATTACATGCACATAATGCACTCACTTCTTCTCGCTCGACATGGCCAGTTTGTCTTAAATCATACATCCTAAAGGCAACTGCAGAATATCCCGAGAGGAAAACAGAAAGAGAGACGCCATTAAGAATCAAGATAAGAATCAACAAGGAAAATAGAATACAAAGCTTCAAAAGCAAGTACACCTGTTGACAGCTGATAGTTACTGTGAGCTCAGGATACTTGCCGTTGTTCAAGAATTCCTCATTATGGCCCATGTCGACTCTGAAGATAGAGAAAATAAGAATGGTATTGGGCAATAAGAACGGGTGTTCTTAATATAATGACAATCGTCTGCTGCAAGAATGGAAAAGGACACAAAGGATGAGGAGGCAGAGATGAAGAAATCAACTGCAAGGACACATGAGTAGGATAGAATTGAACCTCAAAAATACCACTTGTGAGCAGCTCTACATCATGTCCACTAACCAGCTGAATTAAGTTATAAGAGATGCAAAGCAAAGTAGTTAACACTCAGTATAAATATATCATTTTCCTTCCTCCTTTATCCGGGCTTGGGACCGGCAACGCAAGCATTAGCGGAGTTAAAAAGTTTTTAGTGAACGCAAAAGTAATAAGATATATTATATTGATTAAATATAGGCAGTTACAGACCCCAAAAAAACCTGTCCTCGCTGTGCTAGACAACACAACTAAGGCTGAAACAAACAAAAAAGGATACTAACAAGAAAATTCTTCTATGCAACAAGTTGAATTTGCCATGTGCTAGTGTCAAAACTGTCCTTACTGCACAAAAGGAACAAATACCGCCGAAATAACTAAAAAGGACCAACAAAACTAAATTTAAACTATGCTCAATGCCAACTGGTTGTTATGCTTGTGTTGAACCTATCACTGTTGCGCAAAAGAACACAAACTAGGAAGATATCACTCCTTGATTTGCACTAATTGCAACCTATTTGCAGACCATACCACCCAAGTAGGCAATTCCAGGTCCTTCAAATACACCCATCCATTTCCTTGTGGAGCATCCCATACTAACGCAGACTGATCATGCACTTCCTCGACAAGGACCCTCTTCTCTGTTGGCTTCACCTTTCTAGAATGACAATAATCACCGCCAGCGATACATCCTGATGCAACAACTCTTTCTCTATTATCTAGCTGTTCAACTTGCAAGGAAGGAGACTCATCACTTAAACTGTCAGCATGATCCATGCTTTCATCATTTGGGTGACAAAAGAGAGAATTGGACCCTTTTTCTGGGATGGGAGTTCCTAGACGAGCTGATGATGTAGGTGCCTTGCGTTTCATGCATGTCAAAATCTCCTAATAACAAGAATAAATACATCATTGTCTATTAACTATTAAACTTGGATATGCTACTTCACGAACAACAAGTTATGAAGTTACCTTCACTGCGCTGCCCAAGAACCCCAAATCACCATAAAGACCAACCATTTTACCGACCAGATTTCCCATTTTGACTTCAATTTTGTTTAGTTTAAGTGCATTTTCGTCATCTCTTTGATGAAGGGCAGCAGCTCCAATTGCTGCCATTTCAACTTGCTTCTTTGACATATGAGATGAGTAGCCACGAATACCACCGTTCTGTTTCTTTACAAACACCTCCTCTAGTTCATCTGAAATCACATTACTAGAGTTGGGACGCTTTCCTTTTGCTTTGTTCCTCTCCCAAGCCTCACTTACTTTGTTCTGCATTTTCACATACTCTCAAAAGTACATTAGAATAAAGATCAAAAGCCCCAAAACAATATGTGATGGTATAGATTTATAGAAGTTATTGTTACCAATAGAAATAAATAACTTACATATGTTTCAACTGCACTAGGAATGACAGTCTCATCACGTCTTACATATCCGTATAACCGTTTCTCTGTAATCGAAGGTGGTACCATTAATTCGCCAGGTTCATCCTACAAATACAGACAGGTGGTTATCTACAAATAGTTAAATACTAGTAATTGAAAATCAAAAACAAAGATCAAGTAGATGAGTACTTACTAACTTATGCTTCTTGTTGTGGTATGTGCATCTCCCAAGTGTATGGTGGACAGTTTGCTTTGCTTTGTGCATTCACCTTATTCTTTGCTATCTTTTCAAGACTCTTCTCCATATCAACAAATTCCTCCCAGATATATGGATCAATCCCAAGTGGAACATCTACTCTTACACTTTCCCAGATTTTTGGAGTGAGTTCTGGAAGCGTTTCATCATCTACCTCCTCGGATATTTCAGCTCCTTCCTCAGCTGCTTTTTCCTTTTTTTTTACGAGCAAGAACTCGTCGTTTTAATGCCTTCCTTAACTCATATTTGAATCGCCTATAAAATGATGGAAATGTTGCCTCAACGATTTTCCGGAAGGCTGCTGGGTCAATATTGAATTCAACTTCACCCTAGTATACATATTAAGATCGTTAGAATTTGTCAGCAATAAAATCTAATATATCTTGCACATATTCAAACATTCAAGCAATACTGTAACATAACTTTGTATAATACCATCAAAGCAGTCCACACGTCGTTTTTAAAATTGTCCGGGATACACCTCCACTCAGTGTATGATATAGGAATATGATTCCTTACGAGCTCTCCTATCCTAGTAGCGAATCTCCCAGCTGTCTCGTCTATGATCTTGCTAGCAAAATTGATAGTGATCAACATCTTCGGATTTTTTGATGAGATGGATACATTTTGCTGTGACGACATAGCAGTTGAACGAGACAGGCCAGAACCGCTTCGACTTGATTCCATTCTACTGCAAAAGAAGAAATGAAATCTTGGTCAAATGACAACATAATCAAGTAACATAAGAGCCAATGAACATTAAACTGCTCACATTAGTCACATCAAGCAATATATACTAACACAACCATACTCATTAGTCACATCAAGCAATACATACTAACACAGCCATACTCAGAAAACGGAAACATAACCATATTCAGAAAATTAAAAATAACAACCATACTTAGATCACAAGGTACTTAAGTTAGTTAACAGTCTGTTGTAAGTAGATATATAAAAAGACTAATGTTCCAGCAATCTAAACTACGAAACCATCAGAACCAAATTACTCCCGCTGAACCAACAGCACAGCCAAGTTGGGCTCATCCACAATTACAGATTGAATTTCTTCAAAATCAGGCTTTAACAGATCGTCCACATGGCTTGTCATACCCATTGGTGAATGAATCACAATGGACCAATCAGGATTCTTCAAATCTTGAGAATAAAAAACTTGTTTGGCCTCAAAGTCCATTATCGCAGGTTCATCATAATAGTTGTCTATACTCTTGAACCTATTCAAGTTTACCATCACCAGGTTTGAATCTGGGTATAGTTTACACCCAAGGCTCTTGTTCTCCACCTTCACCCAGTCACAATAAAAGACTACCTATGTAAAATCTGTGTAGTCAACCTCCAAAATTTGACGGACCACGCCATAGTATTTGGTACTTTCATCCTGTAGGTTCTTATCTTTACTGTTTCCCTGACCGTCGTAGTAGCTTCCATCCAAACCCCACTATCTTGTGCAACAAATTTCTCCTCATACGACTTTGTTGAGAACGTATAACCATTCACCCGATACTTTTTAAACTCTTTTGCTCCAATTGGTCCCTTGACATAGCGCCACAATTTCCCATTCATCTTGTGCTCTTTCTCCAACTACAAGCAGTAAGAACTTGTTAGTACTGAACATAACCAGTAGTTGACGAAATAAACTGAGCATCACAGTTAGGGAAGAAACTTCAGCACACCTTCTTATACAACCACTTGATGAAATTCGTCTGTCGCTCTACCTCGCTGACCGAGTTCTTTTTACTATTTGAATTAACTGAAACTTTATCGCAATACTCACTGCAATTAACTAAGTTGTTAGAGCAATTAGTACCAAAAAGATAAGAAATACTGATAAAAAATAGTTACAGAAAGATAACCCACCTGTAGTACTCTGCTACACCTTCTATTTCAGGACGAAAAAGCACCCATCGAAGAATTTGTATGAACTGAACGGGAGTCAAAGTCACACTGTCATCTCCATAAACTGGGCCTTCATCACTATACTCGGATTCAGGGTCTAAGAAAGCTTCTTGTGTAGCTCTGTGATTACCATCCTTTGCATTTGACAAGTGTTCCATCGCATGCCTCGCAGATTCAGAAGTAAGATGTGCTTGTTCAATCGTTCCTTCCACATAACGTTTATTACTTGGTAAGTTTTTACAGTTCTTCGTAGCCCTGCTTAACAGAAATAATGCAAGTTAATACGAAACACATATCACATAAAGATAACTGCATAAAACAGTAAATGTAAGGAACTTGCCTTTTAAACGGGTACATCCACCGATATCTAACTGGTCCACATGTAAGAGCTTCATCGGCCAGATGCACCACAAGATGTATGCTAATATCAAAAAAGGAAGGAGGTAAGTATTTTTCCATCACACATAATGCCTCAGACGCTATGAATTTGGCCTGTTGAAGTTCACTTTTGATTAGAACTTTGGCGCACAAGATCCTGAAGAACAAGCTCATCTGGTGAAGCGCTTTACGAAGGTCCGGGTACCTTGGGAAAGCATGTTGAAGCAGCACCGGTAGCAAGTATTCCATAATCACATGATAATCATGTGACTTCAAACAACTCAGACCCGAAGGTTCAATTGTCACGTTGTTTCCGAGATTGGATGAAAATCCAGTAGGAAACTTCATATTTTTTAAAGTCTGTAAGAAATCATTTCGTTCTTCTTTGCTCAAGCAGAAACCTGCAATCAGTACAATTTCATTTCCTGTTTTAGGGTCTGTAGTGATCCACTGCCCACTGTGAATATTCATTTTTCTCATATCTTCTTGTGCTCTTACACTATCTTTGGACTTTCCCTTTATGTCGAGAATAGTATCTATCAAATACTCAGTAAAATTCTTCTTAACATGCATTACATCTACATAGTGACGGTAAGGATTATACTTCCACGATGGAATATAAAACAACCGGGCCCTCTTATAAAAAGCTTTACTTGGAGAATCAACAGCATCACAGCCAACTTCCTCGTAACAATCTTTCTTTCTCTTTTTGCCAGCTTTGGAGAGCTTTCCAGGAATATACTCGATCTTTGAAGTCTTTAGCATTACTTCTTCTCCACTTAATCGAGGCAGTGCAATTCTTCTCTCTGCAGTCTTCAGTCCTAAATACTTGCCATACCTGAACGGATGCCGCGTCTTAAGAAATCTATGGTAGTTTAGGTAAACTATCTTTCTGCAGTGACCCATCCATATACTTTCTGTTCCATCATCACAATGAGGACAAGCTTTATACCCATGTGTTGTACACCCCGATACATTTCCATACACCGGTAAGTCATTTATACTCCACATGAGAATAACTCTGCAGATAAAAGCTTCCTTTAAATGCATATCAAAAGCAGTGAAGCCATCAACCCAAAGTCTTCTCAATTCATCTATCAAGGGCTGAAGAAACACACAAATGTTTTGACCTGGCGCCTTCGGTCCTGGTATTAACAGCGACATTATCTGAAATTCTTCTTTCATACACAGAGATGGTGGCAGATTGTACATCACCAAGATTACCGGCCAACAACTGTACCCAGTGCTCTGAATTCCTCATGGATTGAAACCATCAGTTGAAATACCAAGTCATACATTTCGCGCTTCAGCTGCAAACTCTGGCCACTTTTTCTTCATAGTCTTCCATTGGAGAGAATCTACAGGATGACGCATATGCTTGAAAGAAGTCTGTGCTTCATGATGCCATTTCATATAGCGTGCTATCCATGATATGGTGTAGTATCTCTTAATTATCTTACACAACGGAAAATGTCTCAATACTTTGCGAGGCTCTTTTGTAGTTATAGGTCCATCTTTACCCTATTTCACTACATACCTTGATGCTTTACAGATGGGACACACAGTTGCATTCTCGTGTTCTTTTCGGAACAAAACACAATGATTAACACACGCATGAATGGACTCAACCTTCATTCCTAGATCTATCAGCATAGCTTTCATTGTTGGGTATTTTTCAGGGAGAGTGTTTCCTTCTGGGAACCATTTTTTCAATCGTCCCAAGAGGTATGTAACACTATTCCCTGACCAACCAAACATCTTTTTAATATGCTGCAGTTCAACAATTACACTAAGTGTTGTTTCATCACCCTCATAACCAGGATAAATCTTTTCCTTGGTTAACTCCTTATACTTGTGGTATTTCTTACCTAAGTCAGGCTGATCAGTTTCATTTACATCCTTGTCTAACCCTTCAAATACTTCATAAGCCTTGTCTACAAAATCCCCTAACCCACATTGTTCATCTGTGATGTTCTCTTCTACATGTTCCTCAACTATTATTTCTTCATCTACACCTACATTTTCCTCTACATGTTCCTGCACTACTTCCGATGTTAATGTGGTGGATTTCTCTCCATGTAAAAACCAAACTACATATGACTTATCTATTGAGTGTACCTCCAAATGATACTTCACTAGGGAAAAGGACATATAATTCTTATTTCGACAAATACGACAAGGACAGGGACATAACGGTGAACTTCTTATCCTATTACTGTATGCAAAATCTATAAAATCAGATACCCCTTTTCTATAGACGTCACTAAACCTATCTTCTTCATTCACCCACCCTTTATCACCTACTTGCACCATTCTACAACAACACACAACATAGTATATCAATGAAGGACCCACCCAGAAACATAATTGGATTCATACATACAAGTTATTCCGACAAAGAAATAGAGTACAACCCAGAAGTAAACTACATGACATGCATAAAGCGTCGAGAGCAACAACATATGTGATATTAGGTAAGCTAACTGACCATTCACACAACAAAGATAGACCACAAGGCTGATACCAGCAGATGCAGCTAACATGTGACTGGCAAACTATCTACCAAAATATGTGCATACATGTTAATTTGAAGGAAAAAAATATCACACAAGAAATTTATCATTTAAAATTATTAAGATGGAAATAACATACAGTTAGCAAAAGATATACTCTTACTTGAACCTTTTAGAGCTAACATTTCATATAAGCAGAAACTTTTCAGTGACATACAGCAATCAGAAATGTTGTTTACTAACAAGTTCTTAATGCTCGTAATGAAATATTCAACAAAGGAGACAAAACAAAAAAACATAAAATATAAATGAACTTGACAAACTCAATGTATATATCAACTCACATACATGTGAAATTTCATTCCAAAGTAGAGAGTAAATACTAAAAGCATATAACTTTGAAAGACATAAACAATCCAAGATGCTTTAATAATTATAGTAAGCACTGGATTGGATATCAAATTATTAACTCATCTTTCGACGGAATGACTACCGAAATATATGTGCTAGATTTTGAGAGAGAAAGTAGTTAAAATCATTTTCACTATATAAAATACTAGCAACATTATACATAGGTGTGCTTACTGAACAATCGCACAATCAAAGCTCAACTTGTAGCTGACAATGTGGTTGGCTAATTTTCCATCATATATGTATACGAATTTGTACACTCAAATACCAACTACAACAGGAAATCAATAAACTTACAATAACCAGCAAAATAGGAAATCAAATAACCAGCAAAACATGTTATAACAATCCCCTATCATACTCTAACCCTTATTAAAGATCAAACATGTTATAACAACCAGTAAAACTCACAGACCCATGCTTAAATCACAATGAATCAACTAGAGAAAAACATAAAACTTGCACTTGAATCTGCAAAACATAGAGAGAAAAAACAAACAAGTAATAAGTAGTTTATACCTGAATCTTCAAAACTTTGTACTTGAATCTTCTATATTTCTTCTGCTACAAACACAAGATAAGAAAGAAATCAAATTTTAGGGTTTACTTATTTCAAAAGAAAAAAACAAATTAGGGTTTAAAAATATAAGTTATTTTGATTTCGGTAAAACGGGTTTGGATTTTCGTACCTAATAGATCTTCTAGGATTTCAATTTTACAACTTCAATCTTCTTCTTCTGAAAATTGAAAAATCAATTTCTAGGGTTTCTGTAAATAGGATTTTCAATCAGGTTTACCAAAGCAAAATCAGTACCTAGCTTAGATGAATTGAGCGTTGGTTTGATCTATTGATATCTCTCACTTTCTATCTGAGTTTTGGTTTCTCTCTTTCTTCTTGAACTGAAGAGGAACTGAAGAAAAAATGAGGAGGAGAAACATGAAACCGAAGAAAGAAAAGAAAGAAAAGTAGTGAAAAACTTTTTTTTTTCTTTTGTCTTAAAGGAAATATTTTAGAGAGATTTTTTTTTTTTGTCTTAAATAAATGGTGGGAACTAAAATAAATGTGTGGGAACTATAATAAATGGTGGGAAGTGAAAAATTGTTGATTGAACTTTAATTCAAATGATTTTGTTATGAGATATAGATGTGGAGGGAAATTTGAGGGGGAAATCAATGTGAGTGAAGGAATTGTTGGAGGGAAAGTTTAGTTTTAGGAGGGAAAGTTTGGTTTTGGGAGGGAAACAATATAGAAAATAAAATAAAAAGAAATTATAAATTAGATATGTTGAAGTTATTAAAAGGTCTTGTAAAGTTACAAATTTACAAGTATGCTATTTTTTTGAGACACGTGTAAGAGTGGATAAAAAATCAGAATTAAAGCCACTCATATTTTCGATTTGACACTCTTATTGGTGTGGAAGCACTAAAGACCTTTATATGTGTCTCGAACCCAAAAATTAAAATGTCTCGAATCGGGCCAAATGGTGTAGTGCAAGCAACTTTGAGTTTTGAAACTAAGATATGACAACCGACCTTGACATACCAACTCTTGGTGGGTTCAACCGAGCAATGCTCTAACACTCTTTCTCTTCACAATCTGAAAGTCAACATGGTGGCCCGTGCACAACCATGGTCAGTCCTGGTCGGTTCCCTTTCTTCCACCATAGTCGGTCTATCTCATATGTTGATTAATCATTCAAATAATCCTATGCAATCCATTTTGGTGTATCCTCTTTACGCCAATTGGACAATCATCCATATACAGCCTAGTCGGTCCTACAACCACTACTAATGGACGGTCCTCATACCTATTGGTCGGTCGGTCCTCATACCCATTGGTCGGTCTTCCATCGGTTGATCTTTGCTCCATCACTTTCTAAACTAGGATTTCATACTCGATGCTCTGCAGATGACAATTCTAAGTAGGTCTGACTCAGAGAAGCAATATTGATCCAGTTATCAATATTTTATTTAAACATTATAAATTTGGTCTTGTTGTTAATATTTTAATTGCTCGGCAAAGCAATATTTTATTGATTCAACTATAAATGTTCAATTGCTCTGAGAAGTAATATTTCATTGGTCGATCATCCAATATTTCATTGGTCAATCTACCAGTTGGTCTGTCTACCAATATCTTAATATCCCAATCTCTTCTTTGTCATTCTGATTACTCGTGTCATGGTGAATCGAGGATGAATATTTTACAGTTACTCAATATTATTCATCTTCATCTGATTTCCTATCAAATTTTTGATACATCAGGATACATATTTGTCCATGATCGATCCAGCAATCTCACCAGACCTCTGCCATCAATCCAAATTATTTAAATATCATTGTTTCCTCAACTGACACAATCATATGTCACAATCGTCAATAATCTATTAGGTTCAACGTCTATGGTCCACAAAGCATTATTGTTGTATCAACATACACCTTATGTTTCATCCATTATAATAATGAGTCACAGGGCATGTCAAATCCATCATTGAAAATCATGCTCGTCTCATCAAGCTAAGACTCATGGTCTATCTAAGTCAATGATTCACCAAATAAATACTGCCTGCAAAGCATATTTCTCATGAGACATCAATCATGTCACATGGGAGGATATTCACTAGAGTTTCGGTCTGGCGGATTAAAACACGTACGACATGGCAATACATCCACGATGGGCAAGTGAGTAAGTCATGCTGGAAGTTGAAAGAGTAAATGGAGTAGTGTTCTGACAATCAACCAAGTCTCCCCCGCAATGCGGAACTGGTTCAACCACAATTTTCCATTTCCTTAATCTTTCATTCCTCTTCAACTGTCACCACTTACTAAAGACCAATATGCTAACTACCTCTGGTACAAATAGGTCGTCGACCTATGAGATGGACAACTGAACTTAACGTAGTCCAACTTCAACTTACGACAGTCTATCATTATAACACACATAAATTTTCTATTGGTCTAACACAAAGAAATTATCCTCAAATCAGCTCAACATATCATCCCCAATCAATCAATTGATATTAATCCCACACATTCTCAGTTTTCCTCCCTACAGATCGACCCTTCTCCTTCCTTTATGGCCGAATTGAATCTGGAATGGTCATTTTTTGGTTTAAGCCAAAGTCTTACATATTGATCTCTCAAACTCAAAGCACTCCCGTGCAGTGCATTTGTTTAAAGGTTTTAGAAGATTTGATTAATCGAGCATCTTCCTTCTCCACCACTTTATACTTTTACCAGTAACTCGTTTTTACCCATCGACAATAACTAATAACATTGTAAAATACTTAAATAGTTACTTAGCAGTGAACAACTATGAATTACAACATAATGCAATCTTTGTTCTATAGTCCTCTCAAAGATGAAACTCTGAAAGTGATAACTCAACAGATTGAAGGGAAAACATGACAACTGGATATAAAGATCAACATAACTGTAACAATGATGAATTATAATTCAAATTCTGGAATTGGGATGACATTATGCGATTACATGGCATATCAGAGAATCTAGAAGGATATACTCTACTTTTATAACCAGAGATCAACCAAAAAAATAAGGAGCCGAGACAGTTTCAAATGGTCACATAATGGAGTGGGCACACCATCACTTTTGGAAGTGATTCGAAACCTACTCTTTTGTTGTTTATAGGAAAGTACGCAAAGGCAGGAGAACAAAGATGCAAAGTCCGTGGAGATTTCCGCAACAACACTAAATTTGATATCAATTCATTTATATCAATAATACGAGATTCTTAAAATAAATTTTTATTTTAAAAAAAAAAAAGAAAAGAAAGAAAGTTTATCGTCAAGTCGACGTCCTTGTAACTTGTCACAAATACAGTGAAAAGTAGAAATTGTGCACCCATTTATCAGGGTATGCATATTTACGCTTCATAAATGAGGATCCAAGTGAAATGCATTTAGAAGATAAAGGCAGTAACTAAATACAACCCACACAAAATTTAAATACAACCTTTCAAAAATATTATAAACCTTACTGACGTGGGTAAACGAATCTCACCTTCACTATCTCATCATTTTCACCTAGTTTTGCCTTGAATTTTCAAACCCTCGGATCTAATTCTACTAGTAATCATATGTGGTTGGGTTAGTATAATCGAGATCATCAAGAGCGCGCAGTCTATTTATCATCCTCAATATCTTTAATTATACTCTGCTACGTTACCTCCATATATCCTTTTATAGTTTTAAAATCGTGAAAAATATTTACCAATTCAACTCTTTAAGGAAACGAAAACCCCTTTCTCCCTGCTGTCTCCTGCTTAGATCAGCTCCATTGGAGCAGATCTGAGCAGCTATGCTTCTCTGTTGCTCCTTTTATATAAGCATATTTACCTCTCTCCATTTCTCCCTAAACGAAAACCCCCTTCCCCCCTGCCGTTTCCTGCTCAGATCGGCACCATTGGAGCATATCTGAGCAGCCATGCTTCTCAGTTGCTCTCTAGCATCTGTTTCTCTCGGTTAACAGTTGTTGCTTCCCTTTAAAAATTTTTTTTGATGTATTAGCTTTCTTTTATGCTTTATCTAGGGTTTGGTCTCTGCTTTTTTGGGTTTGTTGTTTGAGAGCGTTTGTTGATTGTGCAAGTATGAGTTGTGATCTAATAAAGACAAAAGATCAAAGCATATTACCATCAACACCGATCTATAACCAAATCGCAGCAACAACAACTCCTCCGGCTATTAGGTTTAGTTTTATGTTTATTTGGTCTGCTCTGTTACGTTCTCATATGGATTTGGTGATATTCTCTGTAATGGGTTTCTTAAGTTTGGGTCACGATCTGATCGATATCAGCTCCAAGTTTGGTGATGAAAATTTCTGGCAGGTACAGGAGTTCCGCCGATTTTTCCGTCGAATTCATTGTTTTCCAGCAGAAATATTTTCGTTTCAGCCATCTTCTAGTTGTGTTTTTCAAAATAATTTTAAAAAATGATCTTGGGTTGTGGATCATGTCTCACCGATCCAAACTCTCCCGTATGTAAGCGGGCGATACTGTTACGACTACTGGTTACCTGTGATTCTGTTAACTGGGATTTTGTTATTAGAGATTCATTGCTTGTTCCGGTATGAGAGTGATTTGCAGTCAGTCCAATGTATTTTGTTTATCTTGTCCTGTATCTTTCAGGTTTGATACCTGTTTATTTTTATTTATTTTTTAAACTCGTTAAGGAAACTGATTAGAATCATGAAAAAGAGGCAGCTGCCGAGGTCGAAAGTCTTCATCCATTTCCCGTGCAATCTGGAAAACATATTGAAATTCCGGTGAAGAGGGAAATTCCCACCTACACTTTAGTAGATCATTAAACATGGATACATCAAATGGGCATAACCAACTTAGTGATTATTATATCTGATCCTTTCCAATTGTAGTACCACTACATGATGATCGCCATCAATAGGACAGATAAACGGAACTTCATTCGAACTCACTCTTGATTTTTATATTCCTATTACTCCAGAGACTATTCATGATCGCCATCACAAAATAAAACAAGTTAAATAGTTAAGTCATCAACACTGATTGACGATGGATGATATTGGGAGTTTTTATCTACCCACGTTGATAAGGTTTATAAAATAATTTGAAAGGTTGTAAATAGTTAAACTATGGGTTGTATTTAGTCATTGCCAAGCTAAATAGTCAAGGAAAATTGTGCAACTATACATGCAGATGTGGGTAAACTTTTCATAAATAATTGAATCAGTATCATCAAAAAGGGGTTATCTGGTTTGTTTTTTCTTAGTGAATGGTTGTATTTGTAAAGATCGTTTTGATTTGCTTTTATCCGTGAAAGGTTGGGCTTATAATGATCACTTAGTTTGATTGAATTGCCTTTGGGTTTCCGTTGGATCGTTTGGATCCGCAATCATCATCATCAGAGGCTACTCTTTAAGAGGTTTTTTTTGGAGGTTTGTTCTGGTAAGATTTGTGGTTGCCTTCTTTTAACAAGATCAATCAGTTTGACCGTCATCTTGTGTTGGAGAAATGTTAAAATTAATTTACTTGTTCACTGGATCAAAGTTATTTTCTCTATTTTTTTCTATACAAGTTCAAATCCTTTATCCTTGGAGCTCTCCTGGATCACTTTTCTCAAACCTTGAGACAGTTTTCATCACTCTTGAACCGCAAATAATTATTTTTATAATCTTGCTTCAGTCTATCTCCAAGAAGAATTATTTTCTGATTTTCCCTCTGATTGGGTTAGAAAGGTTTATCTTCCTCTTGTCTTCCTAAAACTACGCAAGTTCCTCTTCATTTCAATTTTGATGGATTGGTTGTTTCAAACTTCAGAAAGAATTATAGAAATTAATCTTTTGTTTCACATATTTGATCAACTAACCATGATCGACGCTTCTTCGATTCTTCACGAAGAGGAGGATGTATTGTGTAAGCTGTTTGGCTGTCTCAATATTTATGGTGATGATTTTATTCAGCAAACAAGCTATAACACGTTCATGGTTAGGAACAAGATTGTTATTGAAGTTCCAAAAGATTTTCCGACAACTGTGGTTCGCAAAGAAACAGTGCAAAGGTATCTTTTCAAATTCCCAACAGGCTATCTCTGTCCTGATCATCTTACTACCCAATAGTGCTTCGTAAAGAAACAACATCTTTATAAATTAGATGTGTTTTTATGTAGGAATCTTAATACTTCCCAACAGTGTTGAGTAAAGGAACATCATCTTTACAAATTAGATGCTTCTTTTTGAGGGCATCTTTACAAGAAATATGGTGTGTCCAAGGATTTGTAGTTGAATCCTATTATTGGAGCTGTAGGGGGCTGAGTTTTTGGGGGATTAAAATGATAATCAAAACCAAACCATGGATAGGGGGACCTAGCGGTAATTATATAATTGTCCCTTGTTTTGATGGGCTTCACAAACACCCTTATTCATGAATCGATAACCCTAAAACTCATATGTATCTGTTGATTCAAATTCATATCCCAGATCTGATTCAGATTTTAATTCTCAGATCCATCAACAATGTCATTTCTAAAAGATTTGTGTCGAATCGATGAAGAAAAGTCAAGGAAATTTATCAAACAACAACTACAAACGAAGATTCATCAACACAAAATGAATCAAAAGATGAGTATTATCTAAGTTTACTTGAGTTGGTTTTTAATTGAAATTCGTGATTTTTTTATTTCAATTGAGTTGATTTATGTGTTAAAAATGATTTATAGGGTTTTTGTGTTTGAATTGGATTATGTTGTTTTTCGTCTTCGTTTTTGGAATTATTGATTCAGTAAGTCATATTACAGTTCTTGCGACTGGTTTATGTTGGTGGTGCTAGATTTTGAAAGGAATTTTCTGATTTTATTTCTTCTAATTAGTTAATCGAGAATAAGATCAGGATAATCAAGAATCATAGTTTGTTGTTGTTGTTGTGGATATGGTGTTGGTGGATGTTGTGGTGGTGGTGGTAGTAGGTGTTGTTGCAGCTAGCAGTAGCAATGGTGCTTATTATCAACGAATGATTTAGGTGATTTGTGTTTATTTGGTGTTTGTACTGGTGGTAGTGGATGTTGTTGTAATGGTGGTGGTGGTGATTGTGATTGTGGCAGGTGTAGTTGTAGCGATCTTCAGTTTTTATGGATCAACTACAATTGTTGATCACATTTATGGGATCAACTCCTATTTATTAACAACATTTCCTTGCATTAGCATAGTCATGCTTGTAGTTTAAATCATGTTTGTTAAAAAAATTAGCTTAATTTCCTTGTAAAAATCTTCAAATGTTGAATTTGTGGTGCAATGGTAGCATGACTGACTCCACGTCAGATGATGCGTGTTCGACTCACGCCAAGTTCACTCATTCGTATATGTCATTTTTTGTGTCAAACTTTGGTTGTTGCAGGTCAAAGATGGTTGTTGCAGAGTTTAGATTTTGCAATCTAAGCATCTAATGTCATTAATAACGATTTGGATTGAGATTTTTAATTCACAGCTCTAGAAAGAAATGGCTTGACGTGTTGAAGTTGATTCACTACAACTTTTTTTGCATCTTTTTAGGTTTCGTACTAGTTGGATGTTTCTTTTTTTATGCTTTTTGGTTTGGATTTGTTATGTTTGTAATGACATATATTCTGATTTATTTTTATGAACGTTATTCCTGTGTTTCTTAAGGATATGTCAGTTTGCAGGTTCCAGGTTCCAGGTTTATCGGTTTTTACAGGAAACAGACTTATACGAATGGTGTCAACTCCAACTGTTGATCCCATTTTTTTTTGGATCAACTTCCATTGTTGATCCCACAACTTCAATTGTTAATCCCACTTAAAGGGATCAACTTTGGTTGTTGACACTATAATCTGGAAACATTGTTCCTGAGTTCCATCTTTTTTGGGTCAACTTCCATTGTTGATCCCACTTCCATTGTTGAAAGAAAAAAGCTGGAGTATTTTTTCAGTTATTGTGCAACCTTTGGTTGTTGACCCCATTCACTGGGACCAACTTCCATTGTTGACAAAGCTAAACTTGACTATTTTCTAGTTTTTGTATCAATTTTGGTTGTTGACTCTATTCATTGGGATCAACTTCGATTGTTGACACAGTAAAAGAACTGGAATATGTATTAGTAAAGCCATTTTGAACTTTTAAGTTTTGGATCAACTTCGGTTGTTGACACCAAATTTTGATGGCGGTGGCGGTGGCGGCAGTAGCGGTGACGACATCGACAATGATAGTGGTGGTGATGGAATATTAGTGGCGGTGGTGGAAGTGGAATATTAGAGGTGGTTGTAGTAGTAAGTGGTGGTTGTGGTTGTTGTGGTGGTGGCGGCGTTACTGGTGATGGTGAAATGGTGGTGGTGGTGGTGGTGGTAATAGAGAAAGAAATTTGTTAAGGGATAAGGTTTTTAGATGAAAAATAATATTTTAAGTGAGGGTATTAAGGTAATTTATTTTTTAATGGATAAGGTTTTAAATGATAGAGGTATATTTATTGTTGTATAAGGGTATATTTGTTGGGTGTCAAAACCAAGGGTATTTAATTAATATATCCGGGTACCTAGTTCGTATAAAAAGTCCAATTTACCCTTACACATAAATAAACCAAAATCTCACTATTCATTTAAAAAAAACAACTAAATCAATTATCTTCTTCTCATTCATCAATTGTGATGAAGATGATGACCATAATTTCGTCATGATGATCATAAAAAAAAACAACTAAAACTATTATCTTCTCATTTTTCTTGTTCACAAATTATGATGAAGATGACGATCATGATGTCACCATGATGATGATGATCATTAAAAAAACCAAAACTATTATCTTCTCCTCTTTCTCTTCTCATTCATAAATTACAATGAAGATGATGATCATAATTTCATCATGATGAAAATGATGATCATAAAAAGAAGAAATAAAGGAAACCCATTATTTATTTTTTCTTGTGAATGACTAAGAAATCTGATTCGATTAGATTCGGGTAAAAAAAAAATCAGTTTCTGAAGCTGTTTACGGCTGGGAGTTCTTATTTTTCCTATCGTAAATCTTATATTCTAACCGTCAAATAGGTATACGGTTAGGATTCTTGGGAAGATTTTATTTCTCAGTTGTAATTAGTTGTTCACGGTTAGGATTTCCTAGCCGTCGTAAGTAATTCCGATAATCACAGGGAAAAAAAGTAGAGGTCTACTTTCTGCTAGGTTTTTCCAGCCGTGGCAGTACAATCGTCCGGGTTTCCCGACTTGAATTATTAGCTACGGCTAGGAAAAACTAGCCGTAACTTGTTCTCATAATAAGAAAAAAATCACGGGTTGAGTACGGCCAGATATTCCAAGCCGTAACATGAGCTTCGGCTGGGAGAAATGTTAGGAAAACCTCGCCGTAATGCAGACATAGGTGATCCTGGAAGAGCTTACGGCTAGGAGTTCTTCATTTCCCAGTCGTAAACTGTTGTTTACGGTTTGGAATCCTTTTATTCCTAACCGTAAACGGTATGCACGGTTAGGTCGAGTACTATGTCCCAGCCATGATTGGCAAAAAACCCAGATTTTGATCATGATTTTGAAGGATTTTAATCAACAAAGTTGTGATTGGGAGAGATTTACAACGCTTTTCTGACTATTTTCAGGATGTTTTTTATCAGTTTCTTCCGAAGTTTTCAAAAAACGTTTATCAAAATCATCCTTCTCCTTCTTCTAACCAATAGGAAAAAAAATGATTTTCAAAAGATTTAGTCGGATGATTAGTTTAATTAATCATTCACTAATCATAATTTGTTTAATTAACACTAATTAAATCGAGGAAAAATTAGGTATCATATAAATAGTATGATAAGGGGTTGTAAGAATTACTATTTCATGACCCTATACAACCCCCAAATTCCCATCCTTTTAAAACCCCAATAATAGGATTCTTGTATTTAGCGCGGAGTTTCCCTCGACCCCATTTGCGCATTCAGCGATATTCTGCAGTGTTCTTGTTTCTGGGCGATCAAATTCAATGGGACTTCTGTCTCTTCTCGATGGATAAGGGCAGCAACATTACAAAAGCTCGGGAAGAGCATGACCGACTAATAGTCAAAATGATTGCTTTTTTCACATCAACTCCGACAGGCCACACGACTCATAGTGGTACTACTTGCTCGATTAACAATATATTAAATAACAATTATATAGGTTTATATTTCTGTTTAAGTAATAATTGCATGATTTATCCTATCCTAACCAATTTTCTCATTGAAGAGAATATGAATTTTTATCTTCTCCTTAAAGTTGACTTCATTAGTAGAAATGTCTGGCTTGTATATGAATTACAACGATGAGTGATTCAGTATACTGGTCATTTTTTGGGGTTAACTACCTCATATTTATTCGGTCTTTTATTTGAAGACTGCCCTGATCCATTTGAGTAGTCGTGATAGCTCTACTATAACTAGTAGAAGGCTTGGGATCTTTCTTTGGAAAAAGATTAATCCTTGGATTATTGAGAATGTATTGATATATTTTTGGAAGTGAAGAAACTTCATCACCATCGATGTTGGATGGAAATAATTACATTTTCTTTGAATTTAATAAAGATTTTAGACGAGGATAAAAGATTATGTGAAGTTAACGAAGATTGGTCTATGGATGAATATCTATATGCATTATTAATTTACTATAGTAGTATCTTAATTTACTATAGTAGTATCTTATGTGTAAAAGTTGTAAAGAATATATCTTTCAACTTGGTTTATAATCACTTTCTTTGTATTGCTCTGGAGCTTGATACCACCTTTTGGACATTTCACCACTATGAGTTTCTAGTCGACTGGTGTATATATCCTTATCTATGATATATAGGTCTAAAACTGGATATTCATAAAGCTTATGACAGCCTTGATTGGGGATTCATCAAAAAAGCTTTTACAACATTGGGCTTTCCATCAATATTTGTGGATTATATCATGATATGTATCAAATCAGTCACTTACTCAGTCAACATCAATGGTACACCACATGGATTCATCACACCTATCATAGGAATCAGACAGGGGAATCCCATATCTTCCTACATTTTTATTATCTGTACGAAAATTTTGTCAACAAATCTTGGAAATCTCGAAGATCAGAATATGGTTCAAGGTCTCCGAATTTCAAAAAAGGCACCAGCCATTCTACATCTAATGTACGCAGAAGATCTCCTCATCACGTATAGGGCGACACAAGAAGGTACCACTCACCTAAAAAGGATACTTCAATCATACATCTTATCGGCAGGATAAATAATCAATACATCGAAATCAATATTTATTCACTATCCGAGGCTACAACAACAAAACATAGATTATCTACACCATTCCTTTGACATGCCAACCACATCAATCCCACCTATATATTTAGGAGTTCAATTCAAACACGGGAGAAACTCTAGACACCTTTTCGAACCACTACTCAATCGATTGGCTCGTAAAGCTCAAGGATGGATAACAAAATGCTTTACCCCTGCAGGAAGATTTGTTCTCATCAAAACCTCTTTAACACCGACCTGCAATCACCTTTTGCAAACCCAACTTTTCCCTTCCCATGTGCACAAACAAATTGATCGGATCGCTTGAAAAAATTTCCGGGGACATGATTCATCTGTCAAAAAGCTCCACCCAATAGGGTGGAATAAGCTAAACAAACCAATAGCGGAAGGAGGACTCGGGATCCGAAAGAGTGTCCATCACAATAAAGATCTGTTCATGAAAAGGATCTGTAACATTTACGACCAGCCATAGTCCATTTGCACAGGCTTGTTCAACGAGAAATATCTCCACCATAAACCAATATTCCAAGGTACAATTACAATTCCTTCTAACGCCAGCTCGCAATGGAAACAAATAGCGTCTCTTATTCCTTTTTAAATCAACATTTATTTCACCAAATAGGAAATGGTTCAGATACACCTATCCAAGCTAATTGGATACCCCACTTTCAAAACCTTGATCCTGCGCAATTTGTAGCTGATTTAATTGACCCCTTTTCTCAATACTGGAGACATGATCAGCTAAACAACCTACCACCTAATGCCATCCAACACATTATAAATATACACCTTCCTCCTGACAGCATTCCAGATAAAATAATCTGGCCCCACTCTAAATCAAGAAAATACACAACCGCATCCGGATATAGTTGTTTCACACAACAAGATAACCTTGCACACCCAAACCCCTTCCCAACAACTAAATTTTTATGAACCTTACCATGTCCTCCCAAAATTCAGCTTTTCTTGTGGAAAGCTATAAATGAAGGTTTGCCGACCTTGTATATGTTACATCACATAAATCTCTCCACTTCCAACCTTTGCCCCCGATGCAATTCCAAGCCAGAAACAACTCAACACATGCTTATTCATTGCCCGGTGGCTATGTCCGTTTGGACCAGCCTATCCAACCATTTATCAACAAACGATCCCTAGGTAACAACCAAACAATTTGCTTAAACCCTCGAATAACAATTTCACAAATACTACAAACACAGGGAAATACATCTTCCGTCACTTCATTTTGTTTTCTACTATGGTCACTATGGACGTCAAGAAATGACCTCGTGTTCAATCAAGAGCAGTCCACTCATACAGACATTCTGGCAAGGTCATTAGCACAACAACAAGAATTTGAATGGGCAAAACAGAATTCACCACCAATTCTCCCGGGGAAACCGCCTTCCATAATTACAACAAACATAACCAAGACGACTACAACCATTCGGGTAGGTTGGTGTCATCAAGAAACATATTGGATTAAAGTGAATACAAATGGGGAAGCTAGAGGCCACCCGAGTATGGCGGGAGCGGGATTCATCTGCAGATATTCGTACGCGCAAACGATAATGGCTCTTGCACAACCTCTCGGAATAACCACGGCGCTTATAGCAGAGACATGGGCAACGCTGCTAGCAACCAGAACCGCAACTGAAAGAAGATGGACTAAAGTGTTATTTGAGACGGACTCAAAGAATCTCACGCACTTCATTAAACATCCAACTGAAGCCCATTGGTATATTTCGGAAATGATCGCAGAAATTAAACACCGAATGAGTCAAATACCTATCTGTGTTATTCAACACAATTACAGGGAAGGAAACCAAGCAGCAGATGGTCTAGCAAACTATGCAGCAGACGGTAGCCAATCCGGAAACTACTAAACAACCGTATGGGACCAGGCGAATCCGGCTTTTATTAATCAAATTTTATTAAGCGACTCCAGAGCAGTCACCTTCCCACGTGTAATAACAGTTTAGTTGTTTTTCTAATATATATGCATGCTTCAAAAAAATAAAAATGATTTGCATAAAGAAAAGGTAGGGAAACCTAATCTACACTAATTATGATACATATCATCACATCACATGGCATATGAGAGGATGTGGGGCCTAAATCCCCTAATTAGTGGTTGTTGTTCAAATTATTTTTTCCATTTTTGGTTCTGATATCATATTCTTTTTATTTTATGTGTCTAAAGATTTCCGAAAGATTTTAGACCGGAAATGATATTCATCTCTCCATTCACGGCTCTATTCACCACTCAAATGCTAGGTGTTGTAAGAGTAGTGATTCATAGCTTTCAGCCAAGACCCACTGACAAAAGGGTTCACCATTTGAGAGATGTAGGGTTTAGATGTTGTTGAGCCGTAAGTAGAGTGGTGTTTTTGTGCCGTAAATAGCACCATATTTAATTTGCATGTCAAGTGAAGTAGTTGCCCAAGATTTACTATTATCATTTTCAACCTAAATCTCAGACAAGCGTCTGTAAATGAGCACTCGTCAGTTTTAAGTTCGGTTGCAGCCAAAAGGAAAACGGTCAAGTCGGCAATATACCTAGACTGGTAAGTGCGCACAATTCCATGCCGACCTGTTTGTTCCCACTAAGAATTTCTGGTGTTCCAGTGAAAGATCTTTTTCTTTCTAATGGAATGTTGCAGTAAAAGATCACTTCTTGCACGACGCACCTGTGTCTTCCGGAAAAAGCAGGAATATTGAGCAAAACTGTTTTCTGGTACCAACTACCAAATAAGCACAAGGATAATCCTAATGTGTTTTATTGGCTCTTAACATATCCACATCACAAATATAGCCGTTGTTTGTTTTGGTAGTCCAAGGCTCGAGAGGAAGCACTACGTGTGAGTTCCCACCCCACTGCCAACAATGTAGGGAAAAGGCAATTCCTATGGTGAGATATGCCAGGGAAATTGCTCCAAGTCCCAACTTGCCGACTAATGATCGACTTTTTACCGTGAAATCAGCAATTTCCTTTGGTTTTCATTAGCAAAACAGAAAGTGATTTCTCTATGGACATATGGACTCTAACACATCTCAAAAGTAATAGATCCTAAACAAAGAAAACACATTTCTGGCTAGATGCAATGGACCAAATGTGATAGAACCCAAAGAAAAATCTGAATTCGGTACGATAACATTTCATTTCACTAATGGCATTGCATGAAAGCATTGTAGAATGAAAAGAACATACCGCAAAAAAATACATTATGCATTGGTTTGTCCAATTTGATTTGACATCTACCTAATACAGTATAATCTGCTGTCCCGTTGCAGTTTCAAATGAAAACAAAAGAAAATCATCGTTCACACCAGTTATTTGATTGTCAATTTTGTCGTCACATGATCTACATGGTCTGTTTGATTTGTATTAACAAATGGCCGGTAGAAACAAGAAAGACCACCTAATACTTGGTTTTAGTTTAGGAACTTCACTTGTTCGCATGCAGTTTAACCCACCACGCACCAAGGTACTAACTATAGGTACATTTAATCCCAAATCAGTCGTTCAACCTACCAACATTGCAGGAAAAAGGAGCATGACGCTTTCATTCCATGGAGCAAGACCACACACTTCATTCACATTTTCCGCATAAATCAACAAGTTACCCTTCGTACTTCGGTATCCATGTAACATCGCTTGCCACAGATGAAAGCTAACATTTGTTGGCAGAGGAAAGCTCCAAATCAGCTTGCTTGGGCACTACTACTTGCCTCCGCACACACACGCGCAGACGGACTAAATACATTGTCGTTGAGACTTGTGAGGGTGCTGAACCATCCAAAAGTTATGTTTAATCAAAAACACTATTTGTCGCAGGTTTTTTTGTTTTAGGTTTTTGCCATTTCCGATCTCAGAACCTGAGGGTTTTTTTCAGTTGGTAGGAAAATTGTCATGGCGATTAATTTGGCCAACGAGCAGTTGCTCCGGCATGGGCTCTGGCATTCTCATTATCACCCAAATTTTAGCCCACCATCTCACAACCTAAAAATCACGGCAGTGAAAAATGGGAGGTTTCGGCACGAAAGTGATTAGCCAATACACAAAAGCCACGTACGCTCAGGCCACAATCTGGACCACCAATTTGGGCAAGGAATAGTATTTTCGACGATTAAGTTAAGTAGTTGCGGGTCATACTACTCAACTGAATAGTAGCTATCTGAGAGTATACACAAGAATCGAATTCATATTACCACCAAATGAACAAACAATTTACAGCTCTACTTGATGTATACAACTCGACTCAGGCTGCATATGCCTCGGGGATAAAATTCGAATAACACCTTGCATTTTATTTGTTTTTATGATATTTTTGACATAAAAATATCAGTTGTCACTAGCAAGGAAATTTTTGACAAACAAAGTGATATTTCTAATCAACTCATCACATTCTTGTGGTCTATTCTTAACAGACATAAATCAGAAAATTCAAAAGCATTAAGTTCTTCTTTTTCTTCTTTTCTTCATCAACACTACAATAATAATTCCTTCTCCTCTCTACAATTCAGAAGAAAAAAAGAAAAAAGTCATGACATGTTCATATGATATTTCCGATCTTGAAAGAAAATAAACCCATAATAATATCAGTAAGTAATACCGACGATGGAATCAAACAACAACCGGTAAGGAAGAGTTAGATGAAAAAAAACGCCCGTTACATAACGCTTCAAAAACTACTAAATTAAAAAAATATATATATATATATATTATACTAAAATAAAATAAAATGAAACTAATTAAACAGTTTTGGTACCGGAATCATCATCGTCGATGTCATCTGGTTCAACATTTAAATCAAAACCTAAATTATTCTCTTCGACTGTTTCTTTATGATTCTTCTCTCTTTGATCATCAGCATCATCATCTGTCTTACTACTGTTATTGATACTACTGTTATTATTATTATTATCAAATCCTTTAAATTCTTCAAAATCTCCACGCTCAAAAACTGGTTTCCAACTAGATCCCTGTTCTGCTAATGATAATTTACTACTTCCTCGATCTCCTTTTCCATCTGCTCCTCTTCCATTATCTTTACTACGAATATGTTTAACGGCAGAATGAAGTTGTCTAAGAATGGAAAAGAATTCTTCTACCTCAGCTTCTGTTGCCGTTCGTTCTCCGTTATCATCTTTTGATTTTGTTCTTCTTCCTTCGTTTGCTCCGTTAACTGAATGTCTTCTCTTCTTCTCCATATTATTTTTTTCTTTCATGGTGGTGATAATAATAATAATAATCAGACTTCCCATTCAGTTTCATTTCTATCTCTATATAATATGTTATGGAGATTTCGTTTGTGATTTCAATAATTTTCCTCGAAAGGAGCGCTTTCAAATGAGCGGTGGTGATATGCAGTGACGTGGGCAGGAGACTTAAGGTGGTGACACACAGCAAATGATGTCATGGAAAATGAAGATGAGGTGAGTGCGCGGCTCTTTATTTGATGATTCTTTAAGACTTTGGCGCAGAGAGTCATTATGCGGTCAACAAAATCAAATATTTTAAATAAAAGAAATCTCGTGAGTTGTATTTTTAGTGCAAGAAAATTTCAGGGCATAGAAGAAAATTCTTTCATACCGAATAAACATAAAAACAGAATAAACATAAAAACGGATTGGAAATAGTAAATCCAATAGCTCCAAATGAATTGTACATATCTAACATGTTTTCTCTCTCTCTTTCCTCTCTGCATAACCGTATTTTCCAAACAATTATCCAAAAACTTCTTTTCTTTCAATTTTTTTCTCAAAACCTAGATTTGTTTGGATTTAATCTGAGATATCAGATTTACTAAGTAGATTTGGGTTTGTGTAATTAGTATTTCTTATTTTCAGTAAAAATCACAATATATATGTGATTTTAGGTTAAATAAAATGGAATTGCATTATAGCAATCCACTGTATATTGTTTTCTTTCTGTTAGTTTCAATTGATATGGTAAGTTATTGCCATCTCTCTTTTCTATGCACTCTCAGAGTGATTTATCATAGCCTAAAGGGCGTTTATACCGATTTCTACAATCGTTTCAAATGGATAATTGAAGATGATTTATTCCGACCTGGCGTGGGTCTGCGTTTATATGAAGATCGATGGCTACCGGCTCTAATCGTGATGATGATGTATCAGTATTGCACATATTTCTCTCCCTTTATGGGAGATTTCAATCTTATCAAAGAAGAAGAAGAAAAAGACAAGTTCAAATGGCATAATCAGAAATCCCCTCAATATCATCAGTTTCTTGTATGAAAATCATGTTTTTGATACCTTTACTGTATTACCAAGTTCCTGTGTTTTGTAGTACTTAATGTATGTATTTTTTCATGTTTTTCATCTCTGATGTATTTGATCCAGATTTTATGAAATTAATAAATTTACTCCTTCAAAAAAAAATAGCCCCTTAACCAAATATTTTTGGTAATGGCAAATTTACCCTTTCTGTATTAGTGTTAATAATAATGAATAATTTTGATTAGTGTTTAATGTAAATGATTAGTTAATAAGATAATTAAGTTTGTGTTGATGATAATTTTTGGGGAAGAAAAAAAAAGTTAGGTTTTTTGGAGAAGAAGAAGAAGGGGAAGTGAGGAAAAACTTGTATTTTTATGAGCCAAATCCAGAAGATGTACAACAATGAGAAACCCAATGCTAACAACACACAAGTATACTTCCATATTATGTTTAATTTCATTTGTATAGGTTGAAATCATCAAAAAATTGATTTTTTTCACTCAAGTTCGGCTAACCAGAGATAGGTTCGGCTTGAAATCATCAGCCGAACCTAACTTGTATACTACAGAACATGAACAGTTCGGCTTACTCGAAATACAATAGTTATTGGCCGAACTTATAGTTTGTAACTTCCGACCTACTTACTAGTTAAATGTTCGTCTAATAAGAAATTTTCATTACAAGCCGAACCTTCTCTTGAGAGTTAGGTTCGGTTTTCACTCTAAATATCGTATCAGCCGAACCATATATTTTTCCAAGTTCGGCTCATATTCAAAAAATCATATCATCCGAACATGTTACTGATTTTCCATAAAACACTTAAATTCATACACATTTAGGGGTTAAGATTTTTATTACATATGTTTTCTATTGTGCAGCCTTTTCATAAGATGAATCAAACAAAAAAAGTGGAAATTACTAAAAGTGTTAAGAAAGTGAAGTCTATTGATGGAGAATACCAAGATCCAAATTCAACTAAGTATAATCAAGGAGATCTTAACTTCAATTTCGAGAGAATGAAAAGAAAAACACAATGCAAAAAGAATGAGGTTATTCCGACAACGGACGAAAAAGTTATGGCCAAAACAAGATCGAAAGACTTGAGTCTGTAGAGAGAAGGTTCGGCTGATAACTCATCAGCACGAGCTAGCCGAACCTAGAGCCTGCAAATCAATATTTTCGAAGTGTTTACAGAGAGATGTTCGGCTTGAAAGTGATCTAATCGAGTCAGCCGAACCTGACAACCACCTGGGGTTAATTTCACTTCTCAGGTTCGGCCGGGAAAGGTTGGCAAGGTATTAGCCGAACCTGACACTGTTCTGGGACATATTTGGACACCAAATTGACTTTTATCTCAAGAAAATACGATCCCGGAAGGATTATAAAGCCTAACTTTGAGAGCTTTATATAAGAAGACATCCAAAGCCCTAGGAAGTGAGCCAAATCTCGATGACGAATACGTCGATGAGGAACCCAATGCTACAAATACACATGTATACTTCTATCTTATGTTTAATTTCATTTTTGTAGGTTGAAATCATCAAAAAATAGGATCTTTTCACCCTAGTTCGGAGAACCAGGCCGAACCTACCTGGTTTATTACATATGATGAACAGTTCGGCTCACTGAAACGGCTAAAGTTATCGGCCGAACTTTTCTTTACAACTCCCTGCCTATTTGCTAGTTAAATGTTCGGCTTATTCCAAATTTTCATAATAGGCCGAACCTACTCCTTGGAGTTATAGTTAAAAATGAAGTTGTGGTTCGGCTTATTTACTTAATATCGAATCAGCCAGAACCATATATCTTTTAGGTTCGGCTTGTATATTGAATATAATATTAGCCAAACACCTATTGGATTTTTTTTTTAAAGTTAATTTAATACACATTTTGGGTTTCGGCTAAAAACTGATATTTACTGTTTAGACGAACTGTTCATAGACACTTTCAGGGTGAAATTTCAAGAACAGTTCGGCTCAAAACTCAACTCAAAAATCAGCCGAACCCGATACTGTAACCGTCAAAAACTCTAAATTTTTAGTAATTTAACCCATTCAATCAATTAAAAACAACAAATAAGAGATTGGGTTTGTAGGAAATACCTTCTTATTCTCATTTCAGGAGTTAGAACTTCAAATGGTTGAATTTCCGATTCAATTACAGTTTTTACACCTTCATCTTCAATTGGTTCTTCTTCTTCAATTCATGGATTAGAAGAGGATTTAGTATGCCTGACGTCTGCTTTTTTCTTTATACGATCCATTATATAGATAGACGATCAAATTTTTATGAATCGTCAATTAATTACGGCGATGGAAAAAAAAATCTGAGAGAGAAGGGTAGTGGTTCGGCTAGAGGAAGAAGAAGAGATGTTTATGATAGAAACATATTTTGTTTTTTTGATTTTAGGTTCAAGGGTATATAGGTAATTGAACTACCTAATAGACACCCCTTATAAGGTCACCTAGGATGGGAAAACTATATTGAATGCCTTGAATTTTTTTGGTATACCCTAAAACAAGATTCTAAATAAACCAAAAGATGCTTAAACAAGCATGGAAAGAGTATGGTTCATATGAAATGGGCCGGTCTTTGCTAATAGCAAGCACGTAAGAGAGTAAAACTATACAGACGAAATAGATAAAGTAAAGGGAGACAACCAACAGGGATTAGCCCAGTTGGCCGGGGTATAACTCCGAACTTATAGGTTAGCGGTTCGGTTTCGTATTGTCTGGTTAAGAAAAGAAAAAAAGGAGGCAAAAACTGTGACTACTATAAATTTTGGCTACCTGATTATTATTTTGGGGTAACTCAGTTGTCATCCAAGTGAATGTGTTAGGACCAATATGAGTGCAAAATAATGGATCGTTACATGGACGCATTTATGGAGACAAATGCAAGATAAGAAAGAAAATGAAAAACATTGAAGGAGGCCCTAAAAGCTGATTACACCAGATATCGATTCCGTTCTGAGAGCACACGTGGGAAAGCAGTCAAATCATCTGATGGCTTTAAAAGAGACGGGTTACAACTATATAGGAAAGGACGATGTGTCATAGCTTCCGATAGTCCATAGATCGGGTTGCTAAGGCAACACGAAATGTCGCGGATGAGTATAAAGCAAGGTTTGTCCGAGCGACAAGGAGAAACAACGAAGCATATTATTCTGAGAAGCAATATAGCTAAATACCTTATGAAGTCCTTTTGTCTATAAATACCCAACTTATGCTAGCGATAGACACGTTTTGAGAGATATAGTATTAGAGCAAGCCACTGAGAAACAGTAAAGTGAGAAAGAGTGAAGTAAGAAGAGAGTTCATACTTGTAATTCGTGAGTGAAAGCGTAAGACCTTCTAACCTAATCAATCATGTTTTCCTTCCCGTCGATGTATGTCTTCTAATGGCCAACGTATTTGTTAATTATTGGTGGCCTTATTTACTTTTATGCAATTTGTTTATCATCATTTGCAGATACCTCTGATGTTTTATGATTTACAACCTTTAGATCTCTTTGGGGGTAGTTCCCAGATTTTATGCAACTACAACCAATTCTACGACAACCTAGTTTCTTAGTTCTTGTTATTTGTACTTCGTCTTTTCTCTTAATCCTCGAAAAAGCAACAATTGATGTCTTTGATTGTAATGTGAAAGTTGATCTTAATGGAAAAGAAGATGATAAGTTCTTGTCAAATAATGAGTACTCGTTTTTTCCACCTTTGTTTTTTAGGAATACTTTGAAGTTTTCTCGTAGTGGATGCTAATGATCATGAATCTTTCAAGTTATATCTCGTTCACGTCTTAAGGATTTTTCATAAAAACAACGAGTTATGAACTCATTGAATAAAATGTTTTACTCCCTTATTTTTCTCACTACATTTTCGTTAGGATCTAATCAAAGCTACTTCGGTGTGATGAACTCATGCTCGTTCTAGTTTGACTACGCACTCTTAAATCCCATATGAATTCATTCATACTCAATTTAAAATCATGCATCGAGAGGTATGTATACTTTTAAATCATGTACGAATCCATAATCATTTTAAGATCATGTGTGGAGAGATTATCTATTCGAGTGCAAAATATGTTTTAGGATTTTGGGCGGAAACTCGGTGTCTGTGATAGATATTGGGTTGTCGCTCGCTAAGTCGTGGCCTACCATTACTATAAGTCTGTGGTTCCAGTTGGCCATAGATTAACAAACTACTAGAATTTGGAAAATTTCGCTACCATAATGATTGTTCATTGATAGATTGTAGAGAAAAACAAGAAAATATGTAAAGAATTGTGATTGGTATAATTAGAACACAAAAGCAGTTATTTCACGATGATACCGATGACTGAGCCGAGGATCAAAGGTTATGAATGTTTGAAACTGTTACCTTAGCCGTTGATCTCGTCTCCGATAGGGTTATGTAGGTATTCGTTTTTCTTGTGCATCCCTACAAAGATGGATGTTGAGTAATGTAAGTTATCCCTTAGCTAGAATATTGTTAGTCAAATAAAGTCAAATATTGGTTATTTCATGCAGACCCCCGTGCAGTCAAATGAATTTAATTTTCCCGTTATTTAGTCAAATATTAGCTATAGTATGCAGACACATATGCAGTAATAAATTAATTTTTCTCGTTAATTTTCATGATCCGCTCTGAAAATAATCGGATTTCTTCGACAGGGTACCAAAACTAATCATTTCAAAAATAAAATCTTTAAAACCTGATGTTGTCACCCATGCTTAGATGATGCTACATGATATGAATTGAAATAAACATGACGCTAGGCCAGGATCAAACCATTTCATCCGAGGGAAAATCTTGATCACTTCTAAGAAAAGCTTTTCGCTCAAAAAGTTTGACCACGATAATAAAATTGACTCAAGACAAACCAAGGGAAATACGCTCGAATAATCTCACTACTCCAATTGTGTAGACAAGAGAGTCATGAGCTTGTTTTCACAGAATGGTTTCTTTGGGCCACTTCTTCTCTTCTCGGATTTGATCTTGAAAGCGAAACCACAAGACCTCTTCTTTTAAACAGGTCAATTAAATGGACTAATGGATAATCGATAAGAGAAAAGAAGTTTGTATTTTCTTAAGTCTATTTGGATGCACAATGCAATTTCAGTAGCAATATTCCGTTTTAGTTGGAAACTCCTGTGGAATTCAATGAGGAATAATATGATATTTTAACACATAAATAACAAAAGTAACTTGCCAGTGGAGATCAAGATAACCAACATGGTAAGTAATGTTTTAAAGTGAGAATAAACAAGTTGTAGTTTGTGTAGGTGGTTATAAAAAGATCATAATCTTCTTATTCAATTTAGGCAGTTTATAGATCTTGGTCCATGGTTCTTGAATCGTAAATCGTGACACGACTCGTTAATTGCATGTTGAGTCATGAATGAGAGACATCAATTCTCACTCTATGTATTAAATCAAGTAGACGAACAATGTAATGATAAAAATATTATTTTTTAGGTAGTATTTTTTGTGAAGTATAAAAGTGAAATTATTTAATTTTGAAGTTATTACCTGTTACATTGAAAAAATTCTATTGATTGAAAGTCTTTTAAGAGAATTTGGCTTCAAAAACTAGAAAAGACAGTTCCAAATTATTTTGGCAAACGTTTTCTTTATGTTAACTGTCATCCGTTACATGATTTTGTAATTCGCTTGCTGCTTGATCTACTTACTCGCTGCTTGATCGACCTCCCTATAAATGTATCTAGGTGTGTGTATTGTGTTTAAAACGACCTTGCTATTTGGTCCACCTTCCCTCCCCACAGAATTTGATAGGAATGGGCATTTAAAACTAAATTGGGACCCCGAAACAATCAAAGGTTAAATTTATTGGTCCATCCATTTTAGTCCACCTTCAGCTTTTCCGGTGTTTAAAATGTACAATAGGTAATAGCACTTCTTTACATAGTAGGAAGTGGTTCAGCATTTTAACACTAGGTTTTGTTTGATTCAAAGCACTTTGGTTCGGTGGTTTGGTAGTTAGTCGGTGACACAGAAGAAAAGCGGAATCCCTTTGTAACTCGGTTTACTCGATTCAAATGAAAAATCGTGGAGTCATTGTGTGGTTAAAACAAGTCGTCCTACACTTCATTTTAGTCGACATTGAAACCGTGGTCTAGTCATTTTCAATGGGTGTAAAGTCCGAGGTATGTTAATCGAGTTAGCAATCGACCAGCTCACTAGTTAGCTAAATTTGCTATGACCAATAGATACAATGATCCACGTAAAATGTAATTTTCAAATGTTTTAGTAAGTAAATGTTTTCTTTTCTGAAAAAGAGCATATGAACGGGACAACTTGAGGACAACTTGGGCATTGTCAATTGCCATATTGGCACTTCAATGGAATCCTTGACTATCTTGTTTACTCTAGTCTAGTCTACCATCTACACATGCCTTTCCTAAAAAGTATGCCAACTTACCAAGTCGTATCATGGAATCCTTCAGATGTATAATAGAAGTCTTTTTCTTTTCTTTTTTAATATGAAAATTTAATTATCATTTAAAAGTTATTATATACAAAGGAAGAACACCAACAAAATCATAAAAACATAAAAGCCACCGAGATCCCTAAAGTGATCCGGTGTTGGACATGTATTTGTTGTTTCGTTAAAACCTTGATAAAAAAAACTCATACGAAAAAATCTTAACGAAAAAAAGAATACAATACGATTAGTCCGAACAAAAACAATAACATTCTAAACGAAAGTAAAACTTCCGTAGAAGTGGTATCCAAAATAATTCAGTAAATGAACATTTTCCTTGGTTAATGTCCTGACGTGGTCGACTCGAATCAAGTACAATAGAAAACGAGTGCTGTTTAGTGTTTACTATTAACGTGACGTCACGTGAAGTGTCGGGACCCTCGCCACTAATAACTGTCCCAATCTTTTTCATGTACAATGTCAATAGTAGCTTCACATTTGTGTGGTTGGAAGCCATTTCCTATCTGCTGCTTTGGATACCATTTAAATAGTTGTTTCTCCGAATAAAATGTCAAAAGCTAGTTTAGAAATTTTTTTTTTTTTTTTTTGGAAAAACGAAATTCATCAAAAAAAAAAAAAAAAGTCCAGAAAGGACAAAGGAACAAAAGGAGTAGAGCCATCTAATATCAATCCACATGAGGATTCTATGATATTAGATTTATCTACTAATAGTTGTTTAATAATACAAGATTGGGGGTGGTTTCCCAAAAGACGGTAGTGTTTAATAACCTTACAAATTTTGCTAAAATATCTGCCGCTCCATTTCCTAATCTTGGAACAAAGTAAAAACCCAAAAAATTGTTGCATAATTGTGTTAGTCTGTTTGCTTCATCGAGATAAGCCTTTGAATGCCAGGATATGTCAGCTGCCTTTCCTTGCAAGTACTTGAAAATGCTTTTGCAATCTCCTTCTATGCTGAACTTTTCCAGACCTTTTTCATGCGCCCAAATAGCTACCTTCATCACGCCTAAAGCCTCCGCTTCTTGTAGGTATGTGGTTGCTGATTGTCCCGCTTTTCCTCCTCCTGAATTTCCTGTATCATCTCTTAGAATTATAGCATAGCTAGAAGGTAAACTGTCAGAAATCCATGCCGCATCAACATTATTCTTAAGAGTCAAGAAGGTTTCAGGGTCTTCTTTAATTTTTTGGTTTTATCATGTGTATTACTTCTCTTTGCCCAGAAGGCTACATGTCCTTGTATTTCTATAACTAGATTCTTAACTGTTGTGACTTTGTTTTCAAAGACTCTATTACATCTTTCCTTCCAGATGAACCACATCTTAGTAAGCATCAATTCTAGGGAAATTTCTTTTCTAGGGTTATTAATCCAATCTTTACAGAGCTCAAAGAAAGTACTTGAACTATTTATATTAAGAGTGATAGGGTTTGGGGCTGAGTTCCAGATTTCTTTAGCATAAGGATAATGTATTAAGAGATGTTCATTAGTTTTTGTTTCAGTTCCACACATGGTACAATAAGGATCAACATCTTTTACCTTCCCAAAAAGTTTAGAGTTAGTAGATAAGGCGTTCTGGAGGCATTTCCACAGAAAAGGTTTAATCCTTTGAGAGATGTCCAATTTCCATAAAGCTATCCAAAAAGAATCAGGTAAATTTTGACTAACTACATAGAAAAAACGGGGGTCTAACAACCTCACCCAATATTTCGTTTAGGCAATCTGTATGGACAAACTCCAATATAATTCCAAGAGAATCAACTAGACAGTCAGACTCAATCAATGGAAATATGTCCACGAGTTGTATCTCTGTTTCACAATGTAATCAGCAAATCAAACAGATAGAATCTGTGAGCCTGATTATTATGTGAAACAACTTGAACGGTACCAAAGACCAATGTTCAAGTGACAATCAATTTATATCACCAACCAAAGGTTGGATTATCTAATTGATTGAACTACGCACAACCTGTGTTATTTCAATTATACAAACAAATATAATGCGGAAAAAAATAACACAGACACCAGAAATTTTGTTAACGAGGAAACCGCAAATGCAGAAAACCCCGGGACCTAGTCCAGATTTGAACACCACACTGTATTAAGCCGCTACAGACACTAGCCTACTCCAAGTTAACTTCGGACTGGAATGTAGTTGAGCCCTAAAAAATCTCACACTGATTAAGGTACAGTCGCGTTCCTTAAGCCTCTGAATCCCAGCAGGACTCTACGCACTTGAATCCTTTAGCTGATCTCACCCACAACTAAGAGTTGCTACGACCCAAAGTCGAAGACTTGATAAACCAATCTTTCTCACACAGAAAAGTCTATTGAATAGATAAATCTGTCTCCCGCGGAAATACCTATGAGTTTTGTTCTTTTTTTTGATAAATCACAGTGAACAGGAACCAATTGATACAACGGACTTATATTCCCAAAGAACAGCCTAGTAATATCAATCACCTCACAATAATCTTAATCGTATGGTAGCAAAACAAGATATTATAGAATCACAAACGATGATACGAAGATGTTTGTGACTACTTTTTATCTTACCTATCGGAGATTAAATCTCGAGCAAATCTTAGAGAAGATAGTACTCAATCACGATAGAAAACATCAAGATCAGAACACGCAACTACAAAGAAAATAGTTGGGTCTGGCTTCACAATCCCAATGAAGTCTTTAAGTCGTTAACCTATAATGGTTTTATAAAAATCTAGGTTAAAGGAGAATCGACTCTAGTCGCAACTAGTATCACACATGAGGTGTGGGGATTAGGTTTCCCAGTTGCTAGAGTTCTCCCTTATATAGTCTTCAAATCAGGGTTTGCAATAAATGTTACCTTGGTAACAAAGCATATAATATTCACCGTTAGATGAAAACCTAATTAGACTCAAGCTAATATCTTTCAACCGTTAGATCGAACTTAGCTTGTTACACACAAATGAAAAGTGACTTCATTTAGATATGGGTAACCGTACCTAAACGTGTACACCTTGTTGGATCAACAATAGTTAACCGAAGTTAGCCATATGAACACTTTCATATCAACCTTGTTCATCTTAACAAAACTAATTCAAATGACTCGAATGAAACTAGTTCTAGAGTTGTTCAATTGTTTATATTTTCATAGAAGTATACAAGACACAATTGAAGCAAAATCGATTTTGATTCACTCGAATCAATTCATGAACATTATAGCCACGGTTTGCAAAAGATTGCATTCCTTATTATATAAATATATTAGTTCATGAACAAACCGATTTTAGAACATAACCTACTCTAGTATGCAAACGGGTACACATACCTAAGTGGCCGGACTTAGTTTGGGTTCGCTAGTATGCGAACGGGTACGCATACCTTCCAAACTCAGTTGAATTTCCGGACATTAACTTACGCCAGTACGCATACGGGTATGCATACTAAGTTCTCGGACTTTCATTAAACCAACCAGTACGCATACGGGTATGCATACCATGGTTCCCGGACTTGAAATAACTTGCAACAGTTAGCATACAAGTACGCATACTGTGCTATATCCAATCATGGTTATTTGTTCTAAACTTCCATTTCAATCATTGAAACATTTTTGGAAGACGACAATAGCTTTCTCACACAAACTATTAGCTTCAGAGAAATTTTAAGTGATCGATAGATCAATAGGAAACATTCCGAGTCTGCATCAAATGACGGTCTCACACAAATCATGTAAGATGTTACCAGGCGATTTTCACATGATCATCTTTTGACTTTTGTCAAGAATATAAGATGAACTTGGTTAAAGCGAAAGCTTACCAACACATATTTCGAGAAATATGTAAGCGAGTTAAACTAAGCTCGAAATATCAAATGTGTATAATCGAAGTCTATATAGCTATACGACTTTTGTCTCAAATAGGAGATAGAGTAGATATACTTTTGAGTGATAGATGAGTTCAAGTCTTCACATAACTTTTGTTGATGAAGTTCCACAATCTTCCCTTAGTAATTCTTCGTCTTCAATCGATGAACGCCTTGAAGTCTAATGTTCAACTACACTTTCTATCCTGATCCGAAACTTAGCTATAAGTAGACTAGAAATCAAGACTTATAGTTTTGGCAACTAAACTTGACAAACAAGCTTGAGATAGCAACGCTTGCGAGTTCGACCGAGCAGTGCTCTAACAATCTCCCCCTTTTTCAATTTTAGTGACAAAACTATCAATACATATGGATTACAATATAAATAATCTTTGTAGATTCTCATCCAAATTTTTGATCTCCTTGGTTCTTCAACATTACTCGAAATATTCGTCACTTCCAAGTACTCAAGTGATTCTGAACGTGTTCAATTCAGCATCATAGTTTTTGAAGATCCGTAGCTATAACAATGAGAAAACAGTATCTCTCAATCATTGTTATACAGTGTCATAGTATTATTGCACATCATCAAAGTCCAATTGTATCACAACTTTGACAACAATACTATGTTGATATGTATCACTCCCCCTTAGTCAATACTTCATCTCACAATGAAAACCACTCCTCCTTACATAATGATCCGTAAACCGTATGTATTTATAGTGTGAACTACACATTAATTCTCCCCCTTTTTCTCAATATAAATTGGCAAAAGTACGAAAACTAGTGGGATCATAATGAAATTCTCATAGAGACACTTCATGACTAAAAGAGAACATATCAACTTTGTTTCGATGATTTCATATAGTCGAAACTTAGTGTATTCATCAAGGAGTTTATAAAGATACAAGAAAACTCATACAATATTCCACAGCCCCACTCCCCATAAAGATTTTGCAATTAAGCACAAGTTCAATTAAGAACTTTCCCCCATAAAATGTCATTCCCGAGAGAACAACAAGAGCGACCTTACTTTTACAAGAAAATAAGGATTTCTTTGGACATTAACAAATTACATGAAACATGAATTTGTATCCATAAAACTCAATTAAATTAACCACAAGAGAACCCATGATTAATTTAATCGGAAATTCTCACATAAGAGAACTTACGGAGCCGCATAGTACTTTCACATAGAAGTGGATCAGGGAAAGATCAATACTGCGGAATATTCAAAGATTCATTATATTTCATCAATATTTGCATAATGATATCATAGACTTAATCTTTGTTATCAAAAGTTTATTCTATCTTCCATCAATATTTGCATAAAGACATATATTAGACTTAACTTTTGACATATATGGGACAATCATAGTTCACGGACGCAAACACTCATATCCCATAACAATTTTTTGCAATATATAAAACCAATAAAGATTAATACTGCAAAATCATCTTTCAAATAAACTTTCGAATTTAAATAAATAAATCTAAAAACATTGCAAGATGAAAATCGTTGGCAATAGCTATGTGTACTCACAATAATTGTTATTCCAAACCCTAGTTATCCTTATTAAAGAACAAGAATAAATTCTTATAAGAAATTTCCTAGACATTATCTAAGCAGGTAACAATCATTTTACTTACTTTGAGACTATTCTCATATTTCCTATAATCATCAAGCTCGTCTTCAATTAGATCAATCCTGGATTTGAGACTATCTATCTTGCCCTCAAGTCTTTTGATTGAAGATTCCAATTCACTCTTCAAAGCATGCACTTGTTCTAAGACAAGATTCATAGATAATGAGAGTTTTTCAAAATGAGAGACAGTAGGATTCTCATCGGAAGAGGAATCACGTTTGTCTTGACACATCTCATTATCGGAGGAACCAAAACGAACTTTCTTAGAGGGAAAAAGAACAGTCCAGATATCATCTTATTTACTGGAAAGACTTGAAGATGACATGATGGAGAAAATGAAATGCTTGCTTAGAAGAAGAAATCTTCCACTCTTATAGAGAAGAAGATATAAAGAAAATTCTTAAAAAGACCTTTGACAAAAACCCTAACATAAATTAGGATAATCAAGAAGGAGCATTAATAGGAAAACTGTTTAAGCACAAAAACGGTTCTTGACTTCAGACACTACAGTTCCAGAGAAAGGAGAAAAGAGTAGAGACAAGACATAAAATAACAGAAATCTATTCACACCCTTCTTGAAGATTATAGTCCTTGTTCAAGGGAAAACAAGGACAATCTCAGAACCTATTAATTGTAATTTCTCCCATCCAATAATGGATCGGCTGGATTCTTATGAGAAGAGGACGATTTTGTTATTCCTTGTTCCTGATATCTTTTTAGATGATCACTATTAGACGTCTTCCTTTCTTGCAGTGTACAGAAAACCCTGTTTATCGATTTTCGTAAACTATGAATGGTTCTGTCAATCTCTTTCGAAAGTGATGTAGTTTTCTTATGAGATTTTCTTTTCTCCTTATGATAACATGAATTATTGGAAGGAGATTTTTCAAGAACCTTTGTGCGCACCATCTCTTGGTGATCCTGGTTTTTATATAAGGGACACAATTGATTTGTTGTGTCATTGTATTTCATGCCTTCCTCATTTGAGAGAGACATGATTTCAGGAGTAATATGCTGATTTAGTTTAGGAGAGTTTATCGAAGTAGATCGATTCTTCTTTTTGAAATCTCGATTGCAAGATGTCGGCTTCTCTTGTCTTAATTTTTTCAGTTGATTTTCCATATTTTCAATCCTTTTAATCCATGCTTCATTTTTCAGTTGAAACATACTCTTCAATGAGAATAAATCTTTTATTAAAAGATCAATTTTGTTTTCTGGGGAAGGTAGATTGTTTATCATGGAACAATCAAAGCTGTTCGAGGGACAAGAGTGGCAATCAACAAAATAAGTGAGAGAACATTCACGGGATTCTTCCTCAGGACAATAGTCAAGAGTTTCCATCTATGCTTTGGTTAACTCACAATTCTCCTTATTAGAATGACTAGAGCACATGGAATAAGTTCTATTATCATAGTTTTTGTGAACTTTTCTATCCTTTTCATTGACTTGAGACAAATTCTTTTGAGACTTTCTTTTTCTCTGTCTTAGAGTTTTCTTTAACTGTTGTACAAACAGTGAAAGAGTTGAATTAAAGCAATTCTCATCCTTTGTATTAATCAAATCGGAACAACGAGACTTTACGTCAGATGTAGTAACAGGATTACAAGACATGTGAAGTTTTTCTCTTCTACTCAGTTCAAGATAAAAAATCTTTAGCTTTCCAGCAAGTGTCTTTTTGGAAAGAGTGTTAAGGTTATTTACTTCAACGATGGCATGCTTCTTAGAATCGTATTTGGCTGGCAATGATCTGAGAATTTTCATCACAATGTCCTTTTCAGGAATAGTCTTACCCAACGCAAAAGATGCATTAACAACTTCAAACACTTTGTGATTAAACTCATCAAATGAATGTTCGTCAGCCATACAAAGGTTTTGCCAATCATAATTTAGGTTTGAAGCCTAGCTTCATTTTCAGAGGTATTCCCTTCGAATACAGTTTCTAAGATATCCCATGCATCTTTAGACCGAGTGCACGTAGTCACATGGTGCTGAAGATCTGGGGTACTGACATGAATGATAGCATTTAATCGTCAGAATTTTGCTTTGCAGCGAGAATCTCGTTAGGTTCATATCTACCAATATCCTTTGCAATAGAGACACCATCTACTGTAACCATTGGAGGATCATAGCCATTAACAACATAAACCCATGATTGAAAATCACGCACTTGAAGAAAGGCACGCATAAAGATTTTCCACCATAAGTAATTCGAGCCATCGAAGACTAGTGGTACGTTTACAGAGATAACACTTCTGTCCATAGAGTCAGATTGCTACAAACAAAGACTTGTGAGGCCTTTAACTTGTTTTCCTGCTCTGATACCAATTGAATAAGCGTGGGTCTAACAACCTCACCCAATATTTCGTTTAGGCAATCTGTATGGACAAACTCCAATATAATTCCAAGAGAATCAACTAGACAGTCAGACTCAATCAATGGAAATATATCCACGAGTTTTGTCTCTGTTTCACAATGTAATCAGCAAATCAAACAGATAGAATCTGTGAGCCTGATTGTTATGTGAAACAACTTGAACGGTACCAAAGACCAATGTTCAAGTGACAATCAATTTATATCAACAACCAAGGTTGGATTATCTAATTGATTGAACTACGCACAACCTGTGATATTTCAATTATATAAACAAATATAATGCGGAAAAGAAATAACACAGACACCATAAAATTTTGTTAACGAGGAAACCGTAAATGCAGAAAACCCCCGGGACCTAGTCCACCACACTGTATTAAGCCGCTACAGACACTAGCCCACTCCAAGTTAACTTCGGACTGGAATGTAGTTGAGCCCTAACCAATCTCACACTGATTAAGGTACAGTCGCGTTGCTTACGCCTCTGAATCCCAGCAGAACTCTACGCACTTGAATCCCTTAGCTGATCTCACCGACAACTAAGAGTTGCTACGACCCAAAGTCTAAGACTTGATAAACCAATCTGTCTCACACAGAAAAGTCTATTGAATAGATAAATCTGTTCCCCAAAGAAATACCTATGAGTTTTGTTCCGTCTTTTGATAAATCAAGGTGAACAGGAACCAATTGATTCATCAGACTTATATTCCCAAAAAATAGCCTAGTAATATCAATCACCTCACAATAATCTTAGTCGTATGGTAGCGAAACAAGATATTGTGGAATCACAAACGATGAGACGAAGATGTTTGTGCCTACTTTTTATCTTGCCTATCGGAGATTAAATCTCGAGCAAATCTTAGAGAAGATAGTACTCAATCACGATAGAAAACAGCAAGATCAGAACACGCAACTACAAAGAAAATAGTTGGGTCTGGCTTCACAATCCCAATGAAGTCTTTAAGTCGTTAACCTATAATGGTTTTAAAAAAACCTAGGTTAAAGGAGAATTGACTCTAGTCGCAACTAGTATCACACAAGAGGTGTGGGGATTAGGTTTCCCAGTTGCTAGAGTTCTCCCTTATATAGTCTTCAAATCAGGGTTTGCAATAAATGTTACCTTGGTAACAAAGCATTCAATATTCACCGTTAGATGAAAACATGATTAGACTCAAGCCAATATCTTTCAACTGTTAGATCGAACTTAGCTTGTTACAGACAAATGACAAGTGACTTCTTTTAGATATGAGTAACCGTACCTAAACGTGTACACCTTGTTGGATCAACAATAGTTAACCGAAGTTATCCATATGAACACATTCATATCAACCTTGTTCATCTTAACACAACTAGTTCAAATGACTCAAATGAAACTAGTTATAGAGTTGTTCAATTGTTTATATTCTCATAGAAGTATACAAGACACAATAGAAGCAAAATCGATTTTAATTCACTCGAATCAATTCATGAACATTATAGCCACGGTTTGCAAAAGATTGCATTCCTTATTATATAAATATATTAGTTCATAAACAAACCGATTTTAGAACATAACCTACACAAGTATGCATACCTAAGTGGTCGGACTTAGTTTGGGTTCGTCAGTATGCGAACGGGTACGCATACCTTCCAAACTCAGTTGAATTTCCAGACATGAACTTACGCCAGTACGCATACATGTATGCATACTAAGTTCCCGGATTTTCATTAAACCAACCAGTACACATACGGGTATGCATACCATGGTTCCCGGACTTGGAATAACTTGCAACAGTTATCATAAAAGTACAGATATTTTACTATATCCAATCATGGTTATTTGTTCTATACTCCCATTTCAATCATTGAAACATATTTGGAAGACAACAATAGCTGTCTCACACAAACTATTAGCTTTAGAGCAATTTTCAAGTGATATATAGATAAATATGAAACATTCCGAGTCTACATCAAATGACTGTCTCACACAAATCATGTAAGATGTTACCAGGCGATTTTCACATGATCATCTTTTGACTTTCGTCAAGAATATAAGATGAACTTGGTTAAAGCGAAAGCTTACCAACACATATTTCGAGAAATATGTAAGCGAGTTTAACTCAGCTCGAAATATCAAATGTGTATAATCGAAGTCTATATAGCTATACGACTTTTGTCTCAAATATGAGATATAGTAGATATACTTTTGAATGATAGATGAGTTCAAGTCTTCACATACCTTTTGTTGATGAAGTTCCACAAGCTCCCCTTAGTAGTTCTTCGTCTTCAATCGATGAACGCCGTGAAGTCTAATGCTTAACTACACTTTCTATCCTAATCCGAGACTTAGCTATAAGTAGACTAGAAATCAAGATTTATAGTTTTGGCAACTAAACTTGACAAACAAGCCTGAGATAGCAATGCTTGCGAGTTCGACCGAGCAGTGCTCTAACATACATCGACTCCAGTTTCCTTCAATTTATCATATAAGGATTTTACTGTGCAATCTCCCGATTTTGTTAAAGTCCATCGCAGATGATCTTTCTTAAGTATATGGTTCTTGTTTTTAAAAAGGTAGATGTTCTCAATCTTAGAGGCAATCTCCTCTGTAAACTATGGGTTCCTGATCAATTAGTTCTGAAACTAAGGTAAATTGATTGTTTTATGGGGTTCGAAAGTTTTCTAATGTTTCCGTTAATCCAGGTATCCATTTGTCGTTCCAAATGATAATATCATGTCCATTTCCAACTTACCGGAAGCTATATTTGTATATAAGTTCCAAACCTTGACTTATGCAATTCCAAGTCCATGAACCTCTAGTTCTAGCCTTAGCTCTTAGTGGTTTAGAATTCCTAAAATATCTAGAACCCATAGTTTTGACCCAAAGAGCGCCTGGCTCTTTAACTAATCTCCAGGCTAATTTAGCATGCATTGCAAGATTGAATTTTCTAGCATCTTTGAATCCTAGTCCCTCTTGTTGAATAGGTTTACAGAGACTTGGCCAGGTTTTAGGATAGAAACCTTTTCGTCATGTTTCTTTACCCCACCAGAAGTCTCTCTGTATTGCATTAATTTGGTTGGTGATCTTTTTGAGAAGAATAAAGCATCTCATCTGGTAAGTAGGTATACTGGCTAAGACTGCTCTGTTTAGGACGGATCTACTGGGTTGAGAAAGAACTAATTCTTTCCATCCTTTAGCTTTATATTCCATTCTCTCTAGGATTGGGGCAAAGGTTTTTATTTTGGATTTTTCCATAAATAAGGGAGCTCCTAGATACGGGTCTTTAAGACTTATGTGTTTTATTTTCAGGAGTTTGGACATCATTCTCTGATGCTTAGGAGCTACTTTTTTATCGAAAAAGACCCCTGACTTTTCAAAATTTATGAGTTGTCCAGAGGCTTTACTAAAAATTGCTATAGTGTCGAGTAGTTTTTTACGTTCTACAAGGTCAGCCTTCACAAAAACTAGGCAATCGTCAGCAAAAAACAGATGTGAGATTGGTTCACTCTTTGGAGTTATCTTAACTCCATGTAATATCTTCTTACTCTCTTGATGGAGAAGAAGCCTAGATCTCCATACATATGATGAATAAGTATGGGGAGAGAGGGTCTCCTTTTCTAAGGCCTCTAGATGGTTTAAAAGCTTCACCAGGAGTACCATTTAAAAGAACATAAATATTGGTTGTAGAAATGCATTGCTCTATTAGCAGACAGACATATTTACTAAATCCAAAAGAGGTCAGAGCTGAGAGAAGAAAATTCCTGTTGACCCTATCAAAAGCCTTAGACATGTCTATTTTTAAACCTAATCCACCAGTTCTTGCTTTCTTGTTTTTGAAGGAGTGGATAATCTCACGAGCCACTATAATGTTATAAGAAATCTGTCTGGAAGAAAGGAAAGCTGTTTGAAAAGGAGATATTATTTTTTCTAAGAATGGTTTAATTTTATTGGTTATAATCTTTGCTATAACTTTATACACTGTGTTACACAGACCTATTGGCCTAAATTGACTCGGGTTTTTTGGTTGTTTTACTTTAGGAATACGGAAAAGATGAGTCATAATTAATTCAGGGTGCATTTTCTTATTTAAAAAGAAATCTTGGATTGTCAAAGTAACTTGCTGTCCTACTGTGTTCCAGTTGTGTATGAAGAAACTTACTGGAAAACCATCAGGTCCTGGTGATTTATTAGGTTTCATATTAGTCAGAATCAGAAATATTTCATCTCTAGTGGGCGGGGTCAAAATACTAGAATTATCTTGGGAGGTAAGGAATGGTATAATATCTTGAAAAAGTTGGTTATCTGGAGGTTGGTCTATTGATGTTTACTTAAAAGGGGTCTGAAAATAATTTCTAAGTATTGAACTGATCTCTGCTCTATTCCTAGTGGCTTCATTCTGTGTATTAAGTATACTCTCTATAGTATTCTATTTTCTTCTTCTCAAGGTGATGGTGTGGAAGTACTTGGTATTCCTTTCCCCTAATGTTATGATGTTATCCCTAGATTGCTGCTTTGCTATGGCTTCTTGACTATCATATAAGAGTTCCAATTCTAATGGTTTTTCTTTTAATTTTTCTGTTGATGCTCTGTGTATCAACTTACTTTTAGTCTTTCTATATCTCTAAGAAGTTGTTTGATCTTCTTGGAAGGTAATCCAAAGATGTTTCTTTTCCAATCCAGTAAGTTAATTCCTAGGTTATTTAAGTTTGTGACTAAGCTTTGGGGTGTATCATCAACATTATGGTTGTTAGAGCATAACTCGGTTGAACCCACCAAGCGTTGGCATGTCAAGTTTGGTTGTCATATTTTAGTGAATCAAAACTCATCTAAAGAGTCGCTTGATTATGTACTAGAGACAACTTCGTATAGGTTAGACTAGAAAGTCTAGGATTATGAGACATACAAGTATTACTCGAAGACCTGAAGAACGTGAAGAAGTAACGAACTACAACGACGACATCATCCTTCCTCTTGAGGTTAGTAATATTGAATTGAACTGTTTCATTCCTAACGTATCTTTCAAGTCGTGCTATATTGAAAACATAACTGCGAAGATGTGAATGATTATTTTACTCTAGTAGTAAGACATGATCATATGATCATAGTGTTAAGGAATTAGACTAAGAAGTATAACACTTATCTTTTGAACTTCGTAGATATGACATCGACATAATCGTATGAATGCTATTGTGATTATGTGTATGGGTAAAGGTGAAGGTTTCATCCTAGGAAACAATGTTTACATTTGTTTGAAGGAAGTACATCCATGAACTTGTTTTATGAATCGAAAGGTAAATCGCTAGGCTTATTGGTATTGTTATTCATTGCATATCTTTGGATTACCAATATGTATGAGTTAGTAGAACCGATCATAACTTGTTATGTATCTTGGTATAACTAATCACAGTGCCTGACTTATGATTTGGTATGCTAGTTTTTATTAATTAGTGTAACCGATACTAAGTAATCACCTGAGATGGTATGATCGATATTTGTAATTGGTGTGACCGATCCTAGTAATTGGTGTGACCGTTCACAAAAGAATTGTGTAATAGATCCTTGTAATTGGTGTAACCGGTCCTAGTAATTGGTGTAACTGATCCTAGTGACTTGTGTAATTGATCACAAGCAATACCATGAGTATATGGTAACCGGTCCTGGTAACTTGTGTGTTCGATCACAAGTAATCCATATTAAGGTATAGTCGATCCCAGTGATTGGTAGAACCTATTGTACCCATGATTATGATTTTATATTTGATCAATCACATAGTTGTCTTATAATACAGATGAACCAATTCTAAACTTGTTTGGAAGTGTGGTATAATCGATTCCAAGATTGTAAATATGAAAGAGGATTTACAAAGAAAAGATGTCAACATACTTTGAACACGAACAGTAACTCTTATCTTTTATTGTTCAAAGTTATTCCTTAATTACTCAAGGAGATCCCGGTCCAAAATAATTAAGAATCTTTTAATTAAGGTTGTTAGTTTTATATGCTTTAATGACCAACAATTAAATCCATATCTCTAGAGAATAAAATTTAGTAATGTGCATTTACTAATTGGAGATTTTCTATTGAGACATTTCGGAAAATATTGGACAAAGCATTTCCAGGAATTATGAAAACCGATTTGGGCATTTATTGCATATCTTAAGAATATTTTGGTTTTGGAAATTCCTTGGTGTCCAAACATCCTTGGTCTATAAATACCTAAGTTTGCATTTCTAGCAAACTATCCTAAGAGTCAGGAAAACTTCATCTTTTTGTTGTTTCTTGTGGAGCCGTCTATTCGGAGAGGAAAGTACCCTAATTAGGCGAAATCTCTTACGACCGCTCGTTTAAAGACTTATGTGGGATCAAGAAGCTCTACATGTACCGCTGGTGGGAAACTAGATAATTGCAGTGTTATTAGTTTTCGATTGATTTGATTGACTAACGGTTGTTGAAACTTTGATTGCACCTAGTTTGTTTATTCTTGATATCTTCTCTTCTTATATAAGATTCACTCAAACTAGATCAAAGTGTCGACGGGATCTTTAAAAATGTTTGTAGATCTAAAGACATCTTGTGATAATCCATTGTTAATAGATTCCGTTATGTGCGTGATTGATCACAAGAGATTCAAGTGGTGTTGTGCAGGGTTATCGAAGATAAAAGAAGATTTGATTTGAAGACGAATAAGATTTCTTATTGGTTTCTCATATCTTTGTGTAGCACAAACCTTGATCGGCTGGGATCCAACTAGAATCGGATTTATTCGATTGATTAGTTGCGTGAGATCGGCATCACTTTATAGTTTCTTGTTGGATTCTATATTGATTGATTGCAAATCTAAACTCTGCTACTTCGGTAGTTGTTGGATAGATTGATCTAACAAGGCAATGGAGTTTATTAGTTTAAACGTAAGAGCCTTTGCATATGACTTGAGTTATCTTTATCTAGAAAGAATCAATAGAGTTGTTACCAAACAGATTTGTTGTTCCTTTACTGTTTGGAATACGATCCAAAGGAATTGTTCCAGTGCGTGCACTTATTGAATGTCGGAAGCGCAGGGATACTGAAGAAACTAAGTGAACTAGGTTTAGTTGCTTGGTCTCAACTATACGAAGTTGGTTTAGATTTTGTATAGCGGCTTAATTCTGAGAGTATTCAATTGTGGACTTGGTCCCAGGGTTTTTCTGCATTTGCGGTTTCCTTGTTAACAAAATCTTGATGTGTCTTTTACTTTTCTATTTCCGCAATTATAATTGTTTATTATAATTAAAAGTAAAATACACAAACGTTAACTCCGTATTACTTGATAGTGATCCTATAGAGTTTGGTTAAGTCCGAACCTATTATCAAGTAATCACAATTTGATTGTTGTATTGTCTCGATCTCATATCCATAGACGATCACACAAAGTGTGAATACCGATTTTTCGTATTGTCTCGACTTTGTCCATAGACAATCACTTTCGTTAAGAGGACTTATAGGTGGATATTTTAAAGATTGTGGTGTATTTGGGTACCCTCGTCTTTTCAATGGTCTTTCCAGGTATCTTTTATTACTTGAATGCATGAGCTTTGTTTTAACCAAGTATCATAGAATTTGAAAATCCATTCTTGTTTAACAATTGTGCTATAAGTATGAAGTAGAATAGGGCAGTGATCAAAATCTATTGCTATAAGATGATGTAAGGAAGCATTATGAAATTGTGAGTGCCAATCAGCATTAATGACTGCTCTATCTAGTATTTCCTGGATGTTTTGGTTACCTTCTCTATGATTGTCCCAAGTGAAGTCCGATCCAATAAAGCCTAGATCATATAAACCTGCTCTTTCTAGAATGTTATAGTAGTATTCACTATTGGATTTATTGAAAGGTTGACCTCCTAATTTTTCAGATTGATTAAAAATCATGTTAAAGTCTCCTAAAACTATCCAGGGCATGTTCCTCCTATTTATTTGAACATTTATTTCTTCCAAAAAGTCTCAAGCTATGTTTCTATTAGAGGGGTAAGAGCTTCCATAGAAACATGTTAAAGCCCATTGTTTAGTGTCAAAAACGGAATTAACAATAATATTAATCATGTTAATATTCCGCTGGGCAATTTCAAAGTAAAAGCCATTTATCCAAGCTATAACTAGTCCCCCTGTTGTGCCTATATGATCAACTATATGATAATTAGGAAATGATGATACTAAGGATTTAACTAGTTGTTTTTGATTCTTTGTTTCAAAGATGAAGAGTACTTCAGGTTTTTCTGTATTAATTAGATTTGCTAAGTGATTTTGGGCCAGGGGATTCCTACATCCTTGGACATTCCAGGCTAAAATTTTCATTTTAGTTAAAACAAATAAATCTAAGTGTCAAGAGGTTATCAGGAAACGAATCTAAATAAACTTAAATTATAGAAAGCAAGACATAGCAAGAATTTGTATGTTTTAGGTTGTACAGGGCAAACAAATTGTAGTTATCCGAAATGAAGTTGAAATTAAGATAGACATGATTTAAAAAGTTTAGGTTTTTGAGAAAAGTACTTGTGTCTCCTCCTTTTGCTTCAAGGGGGTTAGTTCTGGGAATGGAATTGGAAGATAGGCACTTGATTGAGCTTTATTATCCATGATATTAGATCCATATTGATCAATTTGTAAAAACTCTCCATTAAGCGATGAGATAGAGCAGTCATTTTTCGAAGATGAAGAAGATAAAAAATCTGAAACTGAAATTTTGAAAGCTGATTTTGGCTGGGCTAATGGAGTTTGAAAATTGGATGCAATGCAAATTTGCTTCTCGGGAATAGAAGAACAGTTAGACTCTAGGTTCTTGTGGGAAGATGTTAGGGGTGAAATTGGGGATTCAAATGAATCCCTAGCATTATCAATCGAAGAAAAGGAAAGTCTTCTCCCTATAGGAACATGCGAAGCTATCCTATTTATCTGAACTGGATTAACAATATCTTGTAAAATACCAGACCCGTTCTAGAGCACCGATTCTGATGACTTTGACTCAGCGATTATTCTGAACGTTTCCGAGTTGGCTGATTGGAACGATTCTTCCTCCGATTCAGGCAAAGGAATATAATTTTATGGCGAGCTAAAAGGTAGAGCCCTTTTCCCTAACACTGATGATGATGCTTGAGGCATATCTTCCTCTACTACAAAGGGTCCTAACACTTCATAAGAATGATGATTAACTTGGAAGGCCGGTTCTTCTGCTACATAGGTTCTAAAAATATCCTCAAAAGTTTCTCTTACTCCTGGTTGTGCTAGATAAGTCTCAACATGTATTGTCTTTCCATGGCAGTCGAAGTTATCCTTTGGATTCCAGATTTGAACAAGCTCATCATTCAACCAGTTCATGTCGTCACTTGGATAGGGAGAGTTGACGGAGGTATCATAGATATCTTCTAAAGGTCTGCTTTTAAGAACAACACAATTTTCCACTTTGTGACCAAGACGAAGACAATGAGTGCAAAACTTAGAAAGGAGATTTAAGTAGTTGAAATAGATGGAAGTTACTGGGTATCGTCCCACTTTGACTAACATGTGATCTATAAGAGATTTTTTTATATTTACCCAGACTAAGTCACGAGGTTTATAGTCAGGTGTTTCGATACCTTTGCAGACACGAGATACTTGTCCAATTTTACCAGCTATTAATCCCAGCATTTCGTGAGTCTTCCTATGTTCTGATTTAGCATTTAAGATGGTAGCCCATTATGGAATTTCTTTAACTTTATCTGTTGAAATACTCATTCCTTGATACGCAGTGGTGGCAGCAAGAACATTACCAAATGGGTACCATGGACCATTTGTTGAGATCCAAATGAAGTCTTCTTCGGTTCTAAAAGAAATAATGAATAGATTTGGATCAACTTCCCTAATTTGAAAGCCTAGATGCACATCCCATAGGTTATTTAAAGCTCCTCTAACCTCCCATTGTTTCAGAATAGAAGTTGAGAAAACCTTAGCTAAGATACTAAATGGTTTTATGCCATAATCTCTGATAAAAGAGGGTGGAGTAGGTAGAAGTTCAGAGTTACTATGGTTTGCAAAGCGTTGAGCTAATGAGAGACCACTTAGATGTTTGTAGAGATTGAGATGTTCTCGAAGATAAAAAGGTAATTCCGAAATGAAGTTGGATATTATTTAATGTTGTAGGAGTCTCCTTATAAAGAGAAATAAGAAAATATGAGGATTGTTATGTTTGTGACCCGTAACTGATACGAAGTTCAAAATGAATGAATTCTTATATCCTTGCCAACCCTCATTCGACAGCTACAAATTCAAATTTAACTGATGGAAACTATTTTTATGTGGTCTTTGACTAAAAAGTGTTCTTTAGATTATGCATTGTCCTGGGAACTGAGTTTAGAGAATACGGGGTTGTAGAAAGCTGACCATACTATGTTTTCTTAAACTATTTAAAGATAATGGGTCTTTATCAGAAGGAAACGTTGAGGTTGTGTTGTAATCAGAGAGGACTAGCATAGTTCAATGAAGGGATTAGACGGGAATTTTAAAATAATTTATTTTTATCAGAAATTGCTATGCTAAGAAGTCATAGAAGAAAGGTTCACTGGATAGAGTATTTCAAATTTACCTTTTAGCTTAGAAGGGTTGAGATCAGTGTTTCAAAAAGAATGGTGTTTTAGAGGATGTACTTTTTAAAATATCTTAGAAAAACTACTTTGCTTTTTAATGCCAAGGATAAAATATTGAGACAGGAGCTTAGTTACCATGGTACTATGTGCTATAATTTTTATGTGACCATAAATTATTCTTTGTAAGGGAATTCAGTTATACATAGGAAGAGAGAAAGGCCAACTAAATAGATTGATTATTTTTAATTATGAATTAAAATATCTAGTAATAGGTTCTGATTTTTCTTCACTAGACTAAGGCTAGGAATGAGACATTCTGTCATCTCACCGAGTATGAGGGGTGAAATAAATTAAAGCTGACCTAGATATATTAGGCCTCTATGCCTCTAATTACGCTTAAAATGACTTGGGAAGATAAAAGTTGTATTTGTTTGATTTAATTAAGCATTTGCTACACGGCCCCAAAAGAAAATGCATGTAGCAGGGATAACCAGATATCGAAGAGATTGAGAAAGAGAAGATCCTAGCAAATCTTGTGGAAAAGTAAATTGAAAATTTGCTATGATTAAATACTAGGGAAACTTAAGAGTCTACACAAAGTTTAAAGAAGAGCTTATAGATGTATTCAGGTACTAGTATAAAAACTACTCTACATTCTAAAATTTGGGCAGTACTTGAGATTTTTATAGAGAAAATTGATTATCTTAAAACTATGGCTTGTAATCACTCCCAAGTGCCTGAGAATGATGTTGTCTCTATTTCAAGGGTGATGAGGTGTCGGGATGATCATCTCCATGGGATTTAGTATTACTTTTGTTATCTTTGCGGCACAGATCAGTTCCTCTATGCTGAACAGGCTACACATCTTGCCTACTGCAACATGAAGCCAGAAGAGAAATAAAAGCTTGATGCAAGAACCAAAGTGGAGATACTGAGTAACCTACATCATGGGATTCCTATTGATGTTGCTCTTCTATATAGTGAAATGCCACTAGGATTTGAATTTGGTTATGTTCAGGGGATGGAGATTAGGTATAACTGGAAGAGAGGAAAAGGGTACTTTGAGGAGGATGAGGCTAGGAGTGAGATAACTTTCTAAAGGTCTTACTGGTTAAGAAAGAAAAATGGACTGTGTTATGTGTTAGAGCACTGCTCGGTCGAACTCGCAAGCGTTGCTATCTCAAGCTTGTTTGTCAAGTTTAGTGATTAAAACTATAAGTCTTGATTTCTAGTCTACTTATAGTAATATCTCGGACTAGGATAGATTGTGTAGTTGAGCTTTAGACTTCACGACGTCCATCAATTGAAGACGAAAAACACCTAAGGAGAGATTGTGGAACTTCATCGACAAAAGGTATGTGGAGAGTTAAACTCATCTATCACTCAGAAAGTCTATTTCTACTCTATCTCCTTATTTAGAAAAAAGTCGTATTACTATATAGTATTCGATTATACACATTTGATATTCCGAGCTGAGTTTAACTCGCTTACATATTTCTCAAAATATGTGTTGGTAAGATTTTGCTTTAACCAAGTTCATCTTATATTCTTGACGCAAGTCAAAAGATGATCATGTGAAAATCGCCAAGTAATATCTTACATGATTTATGTGATACGGTCATTTGATGTAGACTCAGAATGTTTCGTATTGATTATTTCAATAACTTGAAAATCGCTTTGATGCTAATAGTTAGTGAAAACAACTATTGTCATCCTCTAAGAATGTTTCAATGATTGAAATGGAGTTTAGAACACTTAACCATAATTGGATTATAGACATAGTATGCGTACTTGCATATATGTTGATCCAAGACCGGTATAGTATGCATACCCGTATGCATACTGGTAAGGTCAGGTAAAGTCTGAGATCCTTGGTATGCGTACCCGTACGCGTATTGGCGAACTCAGTTGAAGTCCGGGAACTTTTGTATGCGTACCCGTATGCGTACTAATTCAACTGTTGTTTTGGATGTGTGATAGTATGCGTACCCGTTCGCATACTGTCGGACACAGTCCAAGTCCGGCTACTTAAGTATGCGTACCCATTTGCATACTTGAGTGGGTTAAGTTCTAGAATCGGTTTGTTCATGAACTAATACATTCATATAATAAGGAATGCAATCTTTTGCAAACCGTGGCTATAATGTTCATGACTTGATTCGAGTGAATAAAAATCGATTTTGCTTCAATTGTGTCTTGTATACTTCTATGAGAATATAAACAATTGAACAACTCTATAACTAGTTTCATTTGTTTCATTTGAACTAGTTGTTGATAAGATGAATATGGTTGATAAGAAAGTATTCATATAGCTAACTTCGGTTAACTATTGTTGAGCCAACAAGGTGTACACGTTTAGGTACGGTTACCCATATCTAAATGAAGGTACATTTCATTTGTGAGTAACAAGCTAAGACCATCTAACGGTGGAGAGATATTGCTTTGGTTTCAAGCAAACTTAGCTTGGCTCTTAGATCAGGTTTCATCTAACAGTGAATATTGATTGCTTTGTTTCAAAGCTATCTAACCCTGATTTGAAAACTATATAAAGGAGAACTCTAGCAACTGGGAAATCTAATCCCCACAACTCCTGTGTGATACTAGTTGCGACTAGAGTCGATTCTCCTTTAACCTTAGGTTTTTCACGAAACCCTGTAGGTTAACAACTTGAAGACTTCATTGGGATTATGAAGCCAGACCACAATATTTTCTATGTAGTTGCGTGTTCTGATCTTGCTGTTTTTTATCGTGATTGAGTACTATCTTCTTTAAGATTTGCTCGAGATTTAATCTCCGATAGGCAAGATAAAAAGTAGTCACAGACATCTTCGTCTCATCGTTTGTGATTCCACAATATCTTTTTTCGCTCCCATACGATTAAGATTATTGTGAGGTGATTGATATTTCTAGGCTGTTCTTCGGGAATATAAGTCCGGTATATCAATTGGTTCTTGTTCACCTTGATTTATCAAAAGACGGAACAAAACTCACAGGTTTATCTGTGGGAGATAGATTTACATATACAATAGACTTTTCTGTGTGAGATAGATTGGTTTATCAAGTCTTCGACTTTGGGTCAAAGCAACTCTTAGTTGTGGGTGAGATCATCTAAGGGAATCAAGTGCACAGAATCCGACGTGGTTCTAGAGGCGTAAGGAACGCGACTGTACCTTGATCAGTGTGAGATTGGTAAGGGCTCAGCTACATTCTAGTCCGAAGTTAACCTCGAGTAGGCTAGTGTCTGTAGCGGCTTAATACAGTATGGTGTTCAAATCTGGACTAGGTCCCGGGGTTTTTCTGCATTTGCGGTTTCCTCGTTAACAAAATTTATGGTGTCTGTGTTATTTCTTTTTTGCATTATATTTTGTTATATAATAGAAATATCACAGGTTGTGCGTTAAGTTCAATTAGTTCTTGAATTCGACCTCTGGGTTGTTGATTGAATTGATTGACACTTGGATATTAGTTTGTGATACCGTCCAATTTATTTCTTATATTCAATCGGGATCGCAAATTCCTATTTTTTTTTATTGCAGATTGAATTGAGAAACAGAGATATAACTCTTGGATATACTTTTCTTAAGATTGAGTCTGACTGTCTAGTTGATTCTCTTGAAAGTATATTGGAGTTAGTCCATACAGATTGCTAAGCGAAATATTGGGTGTTGTTGTTAGACCCCCGCTTTTTCAATTGGTATCATAGCAGGCAAACACGTTAAAGACCTCATAAGTCTGGGTTTGAAGCAATCTGATTATTATGGACGAGTCTATCTCTAATAACGTACCCGTTCAGAAATTTCCAGATGATTCTGAAAGCTTGGATTCAACTGAGAGAACTATCACGTCTAAGTCAATATCTAAACATTCTCTTAATGTAAAACTGTTGATTGGGAAACACGGCTAGAAGGACAGTTGGATGAACTTTCTGATGAAGGTGATTCAAATATTGATAGAGATGTTGATGAGGAAATCTCAGAGTATGTTAAGCTATTCGATTCGTTGAAAAACAAGAAGATGACAACTTCTCATGTCACACGTGAAATTGAAAATGATTTACGAAGGTCTTTATGGTTGGAATCGCTCTTGCGAATCTATCCTTAAAGATTCCGAGGAAAACCTGAGTAGAAAGTCACTTGAATGTTATAATGTTTATCAAAAATACTTCTTGTTGGAAGAGAAACTTGCAGAAACTGAAGCTAAGATTAACTCTCAGCAAGCAAGTTTTGATGACAGAGAAAATGCTTATCTCACTCGAGAAAAATGCCTTGAGGATGATTTAGCTAATGCTCTTGATAAAATCAAGATGTTGGAAGATGACTTGAAAAAGTTCAATACTAGTTCAAGCAAATTAACCACTATGCTAGGAGCAAGTAAAAATCATCGTGATACACGAGGATTGGGCTATAAGGGAATAAATGCTCCAAGTACTAGCAAAGAGGTAAAATTTGTCAAGGCTAGTGATTCTTCTCAACAAAAGGTTTCCACTGATGGCAAAAGTGAAATACCTTCACCAACAGTTAAGGTTCAAAAGACCAAAGTATATCAACCTCCAAAGTCAGCACACACTTATCGAGGTAAGAACATTCCTTATGTTTGCTACTATTATGGAAATAAAGGTCACCTGGAAAGGAGATGTCTTTTCCGTATAAGGAATGAGAAACTTCATGATGTTCTTGTTTGGGCATCACAATAAGTTGTGAAACCAAGATCATATGTTAAGACTAATCCCCTTAAAGTTACAGGTTGTAACTATCCAACCTTTAGGCAAAGGAATCAGTGCTGTGATCAACCTAGATTTTCCTATAAATGTCATACAAAGCCTTTTCACAATCGTAATGGTTATCAATAGGATAACTTCGTAAAGACGAAGACAAGATCCGATGCTCCTAATTGGAAGTAGACTAACTTGCAAAAGAATAGTCAATCCAATTCTCTTCTGGGGATTCCAGGAGAGAGTAATGGAAAGAAGGGTCAGGTTGCTTCTAAACACACTCAGAAGTGGATACCAAAGAAAGTTAATGATGATTTGAGTGTGAAAAGGAATGATCTCCCAGAAAATTCCATGACTATGGAGATAGCTGTATCCATGATGTTGGAACTTAAAAAGTTCTTTGGAAAGATGGATTTGGATGTGAAAGGTTTTGATAGCGATCTCTTTCATGATAATCTAAAAGTGAAACAGAATAAACCAAAAACTATAGATGGTGAAAATTCCATAGTTGCGGAAAAGTCTGATTCAGTCACTTGTGGTGAGCAAGACTTTTTTCACCTCAACACAACTTGATTGTGTTGTAAGTGCATTGATAGACGCATTTATGTGTCTATTTTCATCTCTTTTATGTATAGTGTTAGTACCCATTTTTGTACTAATTTTGGTATTTTATTCCTTGTAGGTGTTTTTGGAAAAATAGGCTTTTGCGGCGAAATTAGCTCGAAAAGTTGTTGAAGGCACCTGGGAGGACATTTGCTATTCGGACTCTCATCTTGGATAAGGGGTAACCCATTTCCAGGCAGCCGCTAAGCACAGACTGGGATTGGATAAGGGGAGGTCATCCCCTTCGTTTGAAATTTAGTTTTGGCGGGAAACCAATTGTCTCGCCTGCGTAAACTGTTGAGAAAATTTTGGAAGTGTTTTATCGAGATTCAATCGCCAAACTAAGTTGGGCTGGACTTGAATGGAGTAAACAGGGTTGGTACATCTGTTTGTATCGATTAGAATGGGCTGAATGATCGGGTTTTGATAAAACAGGGAAGAAAAAAAATAAAAATGAAAACAGACAAAGTTTCGAATTATATTTGGAAGTTACGTGCTATATTTTGCAAGGATTTGTTTGTAGAAGCATAAGAGGATAGTTAGGATAATTCTAGAAGGAGGTGAAGTGATTAAACGGGTTAGAATATCCAAAACTTGGCCGAGAAGAAAATTTTATTTTTGGGGAAGAAAAAGAGATTTTGATCGAGTTTAAACCGAGCTGTGAGGTATATATAAGCTCTAGAGAGGCTAAGGAAGGGGGGGGGGGGGGGCAACACTTTGGAGAAGTTTAGAAGAGAACAGAGAGCTGAAATCACGAGTTGAAATTTGTTTCTGCTGCGAAGAAGAAGAAGAACACGAAGAACATAAGACCCTCGGAGTCAGTTGCAGAGGCAGACTTATTTTCAGTGACAACAAGGTACGGTCGCATCTTCCTGCAGTCACCGAAGCCCTTCAGCAACAATTCCGACTTCTGTTTTAGACCTTCAGCAACTACAGAATCCTCTGCTTTAACACCTTTCTCCCTTTTAATCAACTTTTGAGCCATAAACATGTATTTTGAGATTATGATTAATATGAGGAGCTAAACCCCATTGCTGAGGCGATAGAGGAAGCTATTTTTCCAATAAAAAGTGGTATAATCTATTTTATTTATTTTATTTCAATTATTTTTATGATTATTTGCCTTGATTTATATTTGTTTGAATGATTTTTTTTAAGCAATTGTTATTTCTTTTGATAGAGCATGCTTAGCCATAGGTTCTTGATGCTTTATACTTTGGATTTACACTTGTTATTTTGAAAATCTACATGTTGCAATAGCTTAGAATCAAATTAAACGCAAAAATTGAATAAATATAAATACTAGATAAAATCACTTTGAACTTGGAAAAATAGTGGAATCTTAGCCTCAGTGTTCTTTTAATATTGATATCAACTTTGTCAGTGTTTGTTTTAAATATCAGTGATTTTTTTATATTTTAGTTTTAAAATTTAAGTCTAAAGTTATCCTTCACAAGTTCGAGAATCGAATCCTATTACCACTATTTTTACTACAACTAAAATTCACATCATGCATCCTCACCAAGGAATGCCCTGTTATGTATACGGTGAGGGAAGCACGAAAATTGGGGCGCACATATTATGTTTGGTAAGGCTGTAGAATTCGATTGGATTCCTCTAAAAAGGTATGTCTATAAACTTGAGCAAGATTTGTGTTTTTATTTATTTTCTTAGAGTACTTATAATGATCCATGTACCTTTCTTATCGTTCATTTCTACCTAACTTGATCTGTGTTTAAGGTTCTTAAATGTTTAGGTTTGAAAATAGTAGTTCAGGATGTTCGGACTTCATGGTACACATACCAGGTATGCATACCATCATTTAAAATCAAAATCCAGGGATTTTAGTTCGCAAACCCATTTGCATACTGCTCTAGGTCACGAAAATTCGTTTGCAAACCGGTATGCATACTGGCCTATAGACGTCGATATTCGGTAAACTTGTTTTTGCCGTAACTTCTTAGTACGAATTCAGAATGACTTCATTATTTTTGCATTCTCTTCCTCTTTGAATTCTCTTCAAAATGGATATGAAAATTTCTGAATTTGGATGAGTTAAGGTTGGTATTTGTCCTGTCTCTTGTTTTTTGAGTGTTTTGCTCCGTTTCGTCGCACTTGTTCCACTTCTCTTGGACTTGGTCACTTGGATTCTTGGAGTACTACTCATCTAAGCTCATTTGTAGTTTTTATAAGAATGTTGTTGGTGAATCACAAAGAAGGAAGTTCAAGAATGGGTAGTAATACGCATTGCTATGGGATTCTTGAATGTTCACAATCATCTTATGTGAGATACGGTGCATGGTCGTTAATGACTTTGTATGTTCTTCTTTGTTAAGAAAATCTTTTTATATGCCTTTGGTAGCTATTCTTGGTGTAAATCCGTGCGAAAAAGATTGATTCTACCTTTTAAGGGCAAAGATTGTTTTTGCAGCATTAATCTTTATTGGTTTTATATATTGCAAAAATAATTTTATGCAATATGAGTGGACATAAACTATGATTGTCCCATATATCTCAAAAGTTAATTCTATCATACGTCTTTATTGATAAAAGATAGAATGAACTTTTGACAACAAAAGTTAAACCTATTATGTCATTATGCAAATATTGATGGAAGATAGGATGAACTTTTGTTTACAAAGATTAAGTCTATTACATGTCTCTATGCAAATATTGATGAAAAATAGAATGAATCTTTGAATATTCCGCAGTATTGGTCTTTCCCTGATCCACATCTTTGTGTATGTACTGTGTGGCTCCGTAAGTTTTCTTATGTTGAGCATTTCCGATTAAATTAATCATGGGTTCTCTTGTGGTTAATTTAATTAAGTATTTTGGATACAAATTCATGTTTCATGATTATTTGTTAATGTCCAAAGAAATCTTTCTTGTGAAAGTAAGGTCGCTCTTGTTGTTCTTTCGGGAATGGCATTTTATGGGGGAGAGTTCTTTTTGAACTTGTACTTAATTGCCAAATCTTTGTAGGGAGTGCGGCTGTGGAATATTGTGGGAGTTTTCTTGTATCTTTATAAACTCCTTGATTAAAACATTAGTTTCGACTATGTGAAATCATCGAAACAAAGTTGATATGTTCTCTTTTGGTCATGAAGTATCTCTATGAAAATTTCATTAGGATCCCACTAGTTTTCGTACCTTTGCCAATTTATATTGACAAAAAGGGGGAGAATTAATGTGTTGTTCACACTACAAATACATATGGTTTACGGATCATTATGTAAGGGGGAGTGGTTTTTATGTGAGATGAAGTATTAACTAAGGGGGAGTGGTACATATCACCATAGTATTGTTGTCAAAGTTGTGATACAATTGAACTTTGATGCCGTGTAATAATACTATGACACTGTATAACAATAATTGAGGGCAACTTTTTTCTCATTGTTATAGCTACGCATCTTCAACAACTATGATGCTGAGTTGAACACGTTTAGAATCATGGAGTACTTGGAAGTGACGAAGATTTCGAGTAATGTTGAAGAACCAAGGAGATCAAGCATTTGGATGAGAAGCTACAAAGTTTATTTATTTTGTAATCCATATGTATTGATAGTTTTGTCACTAAAATTGACAAAGGGGGGGATTGTTAGAGCACTGCTCGGTCGAACTCGCAAGCGTTGCTATCTCAAACTTGTTTGTCAAGTTTAGTGATCAAAACTATAAGTCTTGATTTCTAGTCTACTTATAGTAATGTCTCGGACTAGGATAGATTGTGTAGTTGAGCTTTAGACTTCACGGCGTTCATCAATTGAAGACGAAGAACTACTAAGGAGAGCTTGTGGAACTTCATCGACAAAAGGTATATGGAGACTGAAACTCATTTATCACTCAGAAAGTCTATTTCTACTCTATCTCCTTCTTGAGACAAAAGTCGTATTACTATATAGTATTCGATTATACACATTTGATATTTCGAGCTGAGTTTAACTCGCTTACATATTTCTCGAAATATGTGTTGGTAAGCTTTTGTTTCAACCAAGTTCATCTTATATTCTTGACGCAAGTCAAAAGATCGCCAAGTAACATCTTACATGATCTGCCGAGGACCTGAATACGGACATTTACTTTTCTAGTAAAGGGCAAGGCCTGGCCATACAAGATAAGGGTTCGGATTTCATCACCATTCTCTTCTTGCCCGCCTTAGGAAAACGACACCGAACGCAAACCTAAGCTTAAAATATTGACTAGAACGAGACCGATAGGGTAACGAGCTTGTAGGAAAGTCGTTCAAAAGGATCGTATTGGGTATTTTGTTAGCCTAACTCAAAGTTCAGGAAGATTACTGTAAGTCGATTAGAGCCGCCTTGTAACCCAAGGAAGCGTTGCCAAAGAGGTAGGGGTATCAAAGCTCCTCTGAGCTTCTCCTACTTCTCTTCGACTTACTTTATTCGGATAGTCCTACGAGGTTTGCTAAAATTGTACCCAGTTGCCTCTTGGAAGAGTAGAAGCTGGTCTAGAAACAATCTAAGTAGAGCCATCATGATTTTTGTTTGCTAGAAATCAATAGGGTTGATTTGGTTGAGTCGTCCTTGATTTGTGATTGCTTATCCTTCCAATTTTAGGAAAATCTTGTGTATGCCTGAACGTAAAAGAGACGCCCTAGGTAGATTTGTAAAAGAAAAACCTAGAAGTTCTAAGCGTCTCGATTACCTTAATCTAGAAGGTCCAATTTTTGGAGAGTCCTGTGTTGAACATTCTCCTGAAGAGAGAATCCCTAATACTCCGATAGTTCCAGAGATGGCTACTTTGAAAGCTTTGTTAAATCCGACTAGGACCACTCGTCCCTCGTGTATTAAGTTAGCTGACACAGAAGCCAATTATGAGCTTAAACCTGGGACCATACAGATGCTCCCAATCTTTTTAGGGAAAGAAAATGAAAACCCTTATTTCCATGTTAGGGATTTTGAAGAAATTTGCAGTACCCTAAGAATTAGAGGCTTAGATAATGATGCTTTGAAACTTAGGTTATTTCCATTTTCCCTGAAAGATAAAGCCAAATCGTGGCTGTATAGTTTGACTTCTGAGTCAATCGAAACATATGAACAACTTACATCTGCCTTTTTCAATAAGTTTTTCCCTAGGCATAAAACATCGTCTATTAGGACGCAAATCTGCACATTCTCACAACAAGAGGGAGAATCTTTGTATAGGTATTTGGAAAGGTTCAATGATTTGTTAACACAATGTCCTCACCATGGTTTAGAAAAGGTTAGGCTAGTTCAGATTCTTTATGAGGGTTTAGATTATCCCACAATATCCACGGTTGAAGCTTTGTGTACAGGTGGGTTTGAGAACCAAACTGTTGATGCGGCAATGGCATTTTTGAATGAAGCCGCCGAAAAGACCCAACAATGGGAAAATAGTAGGGAACCCCGGAAAACGATTCTTCTAAGCAGAGGAAACGTTAATAGGATAGAAGGAGGCTCTGAATCAGATGTCAAGATTGCAGCGATAGCTAAAAGGTTAGAAGCTCTAGAAATGGGTCACACTAGTGGTAGATCGGAGCCTTTTTGGGAAGGCCATAATAATGAAGAGCAAGCCAATGCTCTTTATAATAACACTAGACTCGAGAATCGTCAGAAATTTGACCCATATTCAGAAACCTATAACCCTGGGTGGAGAAACCATCCGAACTTTGCTTGGTCTAAGGGCCAGAATCAAGGTCAGTTTAGTAACTCTAATGCTTCACCAGGTTTTAGTTAATCTAAGAATCCTTCGGGACAAGCTCAATTTCAGAATCAGTCGGATAAGAAAATCCTAAGCCTAGAGGAGTCTCTCGTTTTGTTAACTCAGCAAACTGCAAAATTTCAGCAATCAGTAGAACTAAGTCTACAAGCTAGTAACAAGATAGGACAACTATTTTCTCTGTAGTTGTGTGTTCTGATCTTGCTGTTTTCTATCGTGATTGAGTACTATCTTCTCTAAGATTTGCTCGAGATTTAATCTCGGATAGGCAAGATAAAAAGTAGTCCCTAACATCTTCGTCTCATCGTTTTTTATTCCACAATATCTTGTTTCGCTACCATACGATTAAGATTATTGTGAGGTGATTGATATTTCTAGGCTATTCTTCGAGAATATAAGTCTGGTATATCAATTGGTTCCTGTTCACCTTGATTTATCAAAAGACGGAACAAAACTCATAGGTTTATCTGTGGGAGACAGATTTATCTATACAATAGACTTTTCTGTGTGAGACAGATTGGTTTATCAAGTCTTCGACTTTGGGTCATAGCAACTCTTAGTTGTGGGTGGGATTAGCTAAGGGAATCAAGTGCGCAGAATACGGCGTGGTTCTAGAGGCGTGAGGAACACGACTGTACCTTAATCAGTGTGAGATTGGTTAGATCTCAACTACATTCCAGTCCGAAGTTAACTTGGAGTAGGATAGTGTCTGTAGCGGCTTAATACAGTGTGGTGTTCAAATCTGGACTAGGTCCTGGGGTTTTTCTGCATTTGTGGTTTCCTCGTTAAAAAAAATTCTGGTGTCTGTGTTATTTCTTTTCCACATTATATTTTGTTATATAATAGAAATATCACAGGTTGTGCGTTAAGTTCAATCAGTTCTTGAATTCTTCCTTTGGGTTGATTGAATTGATTGACACTTGGATATTGGTTTGTGATACCGTTATTTCTTATATTCAATCGGGTTCGCAAATTCCTATTTGTTTGATTGCGGATTGAATTGAGAAATAGAGATATAACTCTTGGATATACTTTTCTTAAGATTGAGTCTGCCTGTCTAGTTGATTATCTTGAAAGTATATTGGAGTTAGTCCATACAGATTGCTAGGTGAAATATTGGGTGTGGTTGTTAGACCCTCGCTTTTTCATTATGTTTATGTTATCTCGTGGTTTCAGCTAGTTATTTATCTTTTATGTGAAGAAGGAAATGGCTTTTTGGTGCTTGTGCTTTCATTTGGGCTTATTTTCCTATTTAAATTTAGGTTGTTTTAGTCTATTTTACTTTGTTAGCTCTTTAATTAGATACTAAAGATTACGTGGTTTAGGAACTTAAATTATCAGTCAAAATTGGTGTAAATATTCTTCCTAATCCAAGCACTATTGATGAAAATTAAGTTTAGTGAGAAGTTCAAAAAGTTACACTTATGGATAATGAGAAACTGTTTTTATTTTTAAGGTTTTATTTATATGGAACAAAAATCCTACGGGTTCTTAGAGGTAAGTTCTTCATTCTAATGAGACCCATTGAATAGCAAAAGTATAAACTATTCCATGTGGTTTCTGATTTTTGGTTTGGATACTTGGGGGTTTAAATTAGGAAGTAAAACAGTTGAATATAACTAGTTTCAAAAATGGTAAGCTCTAGGAGAAAAGTACGTGACATACCAGACTTTAGTTAGTCTCTAAACTGAGACGATGGAAAACTTGAAGAGTGGCTAGTATTGTAACGCTAGAGGATTGACTTATAGAAGTTGAATTAATTCCATTGACCCCAACCTTTTTAGCAGATAGGAGACCCTCATTAATCCCAAATCCAACCAACAGTAAGAATAATAAATCCGAAATGACAATTAGAATTGGAAACTGCCTGCATTACTATCTCTATAGACATTATTGAGAAATTAAAGAGATTCAAGTTCTTAAAATCTGATTGCTAAGAAGATTAAGAGATTATGAGAGGAAGATATAGGGTCTGCATTAATGGATATAACTAGCATTATTAGGGAGAAAACCAGAAACATCTATATCTACCCATTAGAGAGATTGTTGTTGCATCTGAAAAATATTTTTAGAGGGTAGGAAACAGTATCTAAGAGAATAACAATCTTTGATGGCTTGTGATCACAAAAAGATACCAAATAATGTTCTTTTCTCAACTACAAGAGTGATGCGTTATAAAGATGATCATCTACATCGAATCCATTATTATCTATGCGAGATATGCGGTAGGGAAGCCTTTCTTCATCCTAATCAGGCGCAGTATTTGGCCTACTGCAATCTGAATAGAGAGGAGAAGAAAAAACTTCATATCAGTGCTAAGAGAAGAATTCAGACAAAAATAGAGAAAGGTTTGTCTCTTGATGCCATTGTGTATTATAAAGAAATGTCCCCTGGATTTGACTCTGGGTATGTTCTAAGAAGAGAGTCTAAATATCTCCGGCGTAGAGGAAAGGGACATTATGATGAAATGGAAAGAGCAGATGTTGCGGATGGATAGAAGAAGAAGATTATAAGGTTTTCTAGTATTTTGGGTCTCTGTTTATCTTATTTTCTATGTTATGATTTGTGATTTCTAATTTTGTTTAGTATGAAAGTTGTATGATACTCTTTTCACTAGGGTACTTACCAAAAGGATTTGCTATCTCTCTATCCTAAGTTTCTATCTAATTTAACTGATGTTCCTATGAGAACAAAGATCTGACTTTAATTAAGAATGAGTTCAAAACTGGATTTATCTTGTTTGCTAGATTTCTGCTTGAAAAATGCCTTTGTACCTACTTCGACCTTAAGAGATTTTGGGTGGAAGTCCCTTCATCTAACTATTCTTTCCTGTTCTCATCCCAGGATGCAGTTAGTTTTGGAATTAAAATACACAGAAGTCTCCTTTGATAAAGAAATCATAGCAAGACTTTGGTTTTGTTTATCAGTAGATTTGTAAGAAGTTAAAATCTTTTTCTTAGTTATTTGAAATTCATTTTGAAAATCAGATTTCATTTACAGAAAAAAAAACATTATGAAAATCTAGATGAAAATCTTGTTTACTTCATGCCCATCGATTCCATTCCCATTCCTTTACCCCTTGTTGCTAAGGAATCAACACACGTGAGATGATTACTCCTCCCTGTTCATTTAGCCGTTTTTGAAAGATAATTTAGAATCAAAATCATAATAATCTCATAATTACTTCTAAAGATTCATAAGCTAATTTAGCTTGAACAATGGCACACGTACAGGGTGTATTTTTGTGAAATATCCCGTGGGGAGATCCAATAGTGGGTCTTGTCTGGCCAGACCTTGTATGATTGGGATATATGCGGATAAAGTGGGGAAAGTCACTCTCTCGCAATGGGATATGTTTTGGTATTATTCACGGTATGTGAATGATTTTTAGTTTAACTTCTAAATAAGTAATCCCTTTGTCCAAGTTTAGATTAAGAAATTACTTAGCTTTTATAAATTTCCATTTTTTTATTTTTGTAATTTATCCTTAAACTATTCCTAATAATTAAAAAGTAGAAATGTTGACAGTGAAAGTGCAGCCATTCCCTAGATAGTCGCCCGTATTGCCGAGGATATTCAAGATCTCTCTAAGGAATTCACTTCAGTTACTTATTCTTATATTAAACGAGATGCCAACGACATGGCTCATGATCTCCCACAGCACGCGGTGCTGAACCATATCCATACTATGTGATCTTCTTCCAATCTTCCTTCATGTGTTATCTCTGGTCCAGGATCTTAGCATTTAGCTTTTTCTTTTGTTAGTTTTTCATCTCCTGTTTTGTTGCACTTTTGTTCTGGCTATCAAAAAAAGAAGAAAAAAGAAGAAAAGAAACCTTAACTTAATTTTGATGGTACACATGCATATAAAATAAGAATATACGTGAAAATTGTCATCTTGAAATTGGAGTTGGCATATTGTTTGTACCAAAAATTACTTTTAGGCACAAGATACGATTGGTTTGATGATGATGATGATAATGAGAAATTAGGGTTAGAAAACGGATAAAAGATAAATAAAGGAGACAAGAATTTAGCGTGGTTCGGCGAGTGATGCCTACGTCCACGGATAAATCCCCTTAGGGAGAGATATTTTATTGATTGTTTGAAACAATAGTTTTTCTTCGGTTAGCTAACCTGGAATTACATATCTTCTTAGGATTTATACCCCATGTATTTATATAGTTGTACAGACTTGTGTGTCAAGTAACTTGGGAAACAAGATGTGTGGAAACTTCTGGAATCCTCCATACGGGCTTGACTAGCGGGTTTTAGGCAATTTATAGAGGGTACAAACACCTATCTATATGGACAACTAAAATCCAAATTTCTGCATATATATTAGACGGAAGGAGTATTTCTATTTTTGGTTGTCAAATACTCTCTTAAAAAGCTTTAGTGAATATAAAATTAACCATTCCAATATTGCAAATATAGTATACTGGACGAATTTAATTAAGATACGGTAACCTATTCCCACATGGCCAAATAAGAATTGATAGTAGGAAATAAAGGGGTGGAGAAAATTGTTTTTGATTCAGAATATGTTCTTCAACTGAGTTATTGTATAGCACTAATGGAGATCTCAACTTGAGGGAATTGATTTTGGAGAAACAACAATTTAAATAGTATCCAAAAAAATAAGTATCATGGTTCTAATTTTGGAATAAAATTAAAAAGTTAGGTGTTGCGGTGCTTATACTCAGCTCAATCTTCAATTCTAGTAAATGACAGTTCAACATTTGGGGTGTTTTGGTGCTTATCCTCGAGTCAATCTTTAATTCTAGTAAATGGAATCCCAACATCTGAATTTCAACATCAAAAGAGAATTAAGATAAGGAGATTTATTAAAAAAAATTATTTCATACTTCTAAAAAAGGAAAAACAATTACAAATGAAATCAGGCTTCAATGTTCACTCGGAGATTAGTGTAACCCCTTGCAATTTGCAGATGACACACTCATTATCTTAGATGTTAAGGAAGAGGTTGTTGAAAATCTAATGTTGGTCGTACTTCAATTGTATAAATCATTAACAAGTGTGAGTGTAAACCTAGAGAATATCATAAGTAACGGTGTAGATGATAAAATACAAGTGAAATGATAAGGGTCCCGAGTACGCCACAATCTTTTCGTGTCAACCTAACAGACACATCTTGTGTAATCTTAAAAATACAATAACAGCCAAAATATTACTTCAACAAGATGTAACTTGCTATATAGCTTAAGTTCGTGATGGAACCAATCTATAGGATCGTACCAAGTTTGATTAACATACAAGTGTATTTATTTTAATTATAACAATATTTTGTTAACAAGGAAAACTGTGTGGAAGAAAAATCCCGGGATCTAGTCCAGTTTTGAATACTCTCGGAATTATACCGCTATACAAATTGAATACCGTAACTTCATATAGTTGAGACCAAGTAAGCTACTCCTAGTTTCCCAATTCCTTCAGTATCCCTGCGTCTACAGTTACTTCATCTACGCACGTGAATCCCAAGATAGAGTCCATTATCTAAAGTTACTTAATCTGCTGTGAAGACTTCTTCTTCTCAACTCTTTTGAATCGTAACCCGAAATAGTAAAGGACTAATATGTTTCAGTAACCACCTCATTGTATATCTCTCAAACCCGGGAATGATAAGAGATAAAGTTGAGTATAATGGATTTCCGTTGTTCTATATAAACTATCATAGATCAAACCAACACAATAAAGATTATAAAATATTGTATCTCAGTCAACAAGCTATATTCAAGCAACTCTACAACGAGAAGCAACTAGACAGTTTGTTCGATCTTTTAAAAAGTGTGATGTCGATACGTCTTAAGGTTCTTCAGAGTAACGCGGATTTTTATCAGCATTTCCAGACTTCCTAGTCTAACCTAACGAAGTTGACTCTAGTAATTTAATCAAACATCCTTAAGTTTTAGAGCTAAAATATGATAACCAAACTTGACATACCAACTCTTGTCGGGTTCAACCGAGCAATGCTCTAACATTAGCACATGTTCAAATCACTATGTCGACATTATGTGAACATTCGAAGTTCAATCCAAGTACCTCTCGATGATTGTACAAACCCAAAGATCACCAAACATATTGAAAATATAAACTTGGATTAAACTTCAAACAGGATCGGTCATGGACCGAACCTACACCTGGGATCGGTCTTACAATTGGTGTTGGTCCTGGGATCGGTCCCGAATTTGCTTTTGACAATGAAACGTAATTTCGTAAGTATACTTCATTAGATAATGTTTATGATAATCCTTCATATATATAATCCTAAGGTTTGAATTCATTTCTGAAGATCAATACACTAAATAATAACAAGTTACCAATTAGTGTTATGTCGATTGACGAAGTCCACAGATAAAATGAAAAGACGAGGGTACCCAAATATACCTCAATCTAAAACTTTTCCACCTATAAGTCCTTTCTCCGAAAGTGATTGTCTATGGACCGAGTCGAGACAATACAACTAATCGGTTCATACTTCGTGTGATCGTCTATGGATACGAGATCGAGACACTACAACAACTAAGTATGATTACTTGATAATAGGTTCGGACTTAACCAAACACTATAGGATTGCTATCAAGTAATTAGGAATTAAGGTTTGTGTATTTTACTTCTAATTATAATAAATCAATTATAATTGCAGAAATAGAAAAGTAAAAGACATAGCAAGATTTTGTTAACGAGGAAACCGCAAATGCAGAAAACCCCCGGGAACTTGTCAAGAATTGAATACTCTCAGAATTAAGCCGCTATACAAAATCTAAACCAACTTCGTATAGTTGAGACCAAGCGACTAAACCTATAATTCACCTAGTTTCCTCAGTATCCCTGCGCCTCCAACTTGTAATAAGTCACGCACTTGGAACAATTCCTTTGGTTCGTATTCCAAACAGTAAAGGAACAACAAATCTGTTCGGTAACAACTCTTTTCAACCAACGTGATATGAGTTTGACAAAAGGATCTTCCGTTTATCCCAATAAACTCCCTTGTCGGGTTTTTAGATCAATCTATTCAACAACTACCAAAGTAATTGTTTAGACTATGCAATCAATAATAGGATCTGATCAAGATACTAAATACTGAGGCCAATCTACATAACTAATCAATCAAGGTTATCACAAAGATAAACCAATTATAGTTGGATCCCTCCATCCGATCAAGTTTTGTGCACACCAAAGATTATGAACTCAAATAAGAAATCTTCCTTGTCTTCAAATCTTCTTAGATCTTCAATAAACACCTGCACACAAACAACTTGAATCTCTTGTGATCAATCACACACAGAACGGAGTCTGTTAACGATGGATTATCACAAGACGTCTTTAGATCTACAAACAGTTCTAAAGATCCCCGTCGATACTTCGATCTAGTTTGAGTGAATCTTATATCAGAAGAGAAGATTCTCAAGCATAAACAAACTAGGTGCAATCAAAGTTCAACAACCGTTAGTCAATCAAATTAATCGAAAACTAATAATAAACTGCAATTATCTAGTTTCCCACCAACGGTACTCGTAGAGCTTCTCAATCCCAAATAAGTCTTTAAAACGAGCGATCGTAAGAGATTTCTCCTAATTAGGGTACTTTCCTCTCCGAATAGACGGCTCCACCAGTAACAACACAACTTGGTAGTTTTGCTGGCTCTGAGAATTAGTTTGCTTGAAATGCAAACTTCAATATCTATAGACCAAGGAAGTTTGGACACCAAGGAATTTCCAAAACCGAATATTCTCAAAGATATGCAATAAAGTCCAAATACGGTTTTCATAATTCTGGAAATGCTCTGTCCAAATATTGACCGAAATCTCAGTAGAAAATCTCCAATTAGTAAATGCACATTACCAATTTTTATTTTCTAAAGATATGCATTTAATTGATGGAAATTAAAAGCATATAAAACTAAAAACCTTAATTAAAAGATTCTCAATTTATTTCGATTCGGGATTCTCCTTTAGTTATTAAGGAATATCTTTGAACAATAAAAGATAAGAGTTATTGCACATGTTCAAAGTATGTCGACATCTTTACTTTGTAAATCCTTTTTCATATTTACAATCTTGGAACCGATTTGCCACACTTCCAAATAAGTTTAGAATTGGTTCATATGACTTCCAAGAACTATGTGATTGATTATCCTATCAAATCACCATTAATGGGTTTCACGGTTCTACCAAAACACAAAGCTTCGGTTCTACCTCCATGTGGGTACTAGGATCGGTCACACTAGCTTTCCAAAAATTGGTTGACTAGGTACTAGGATCGGTTACCATATAATTATGGTATTTACTTGTGATCGGTTGCACAAGTCATAGGACCGGTTACCAATTCCTAAGACTTGTTGCACCTCTTACAAGGATCGATTCCACATACTTGTGATCGGTTGCACCTCTTACTAGGATCGGTTCCCCAATGTCTAGAGTTGGTCATACCAATTACAATATATCGATCATACCATCTCAGGTGATTACTTAAGATCGGTTTCCCTAATAAAAGTCATACCAATACAAAAGTCAGGCATTGTGAATAGTTTTACCAAGATACATAAACAAGTAATGAGCGGTTATACCAAACACACATATTGGTAATCCAAAGATTTGCAATGAATAACAACACCAATAAGCCTAGCGATTTCCCTTTTGATTCACAAAACAAGTTTATGAATTGTACTTCCTTTAAACGAATGTAAAACATTGTTTCCTAGGACGAAATCTTCACCCATACCCATACATAATCACAATAACATTCATACGATTATGTCGATGTCTTATATACGAATTTCAAAAGATAGACGTTATACTTCGTATTGTAATTCCTTAATACTATGTCTAACTAGAGTATAATCATTCACAGCTTCACAGTTATGTTTTCAATATGCACGACTTGAAAGATACGTTAGGAATGAAACAGTTCAAGTCAAATATTCCTAACCTCAAGAGGAAGGATGATGTCGTCGTTGTAGTTCTTTACTTCTTCACATTCTTCAAAGTCTTCACGTAATACTTGTAAGTCTCATATCCTAGTAACTTTCTAGCTAACCTATACGAAGTTGACTCTAGTAAATAATCAAGCGACTCTTTAAATGAGTTTTGATTCACTAAAATATGACAACCAAACTTGACATACCAACGCTTGGTGGGTTCAACCGAGCTGTGCTCTAACATAAACTATACTTCATAACTCTATACACTCAAGTTGTAAGAAACAACTGGTATGCGTTGATACTTTGATCATAGTATAATGACCAAGTCACTGATACTAGAGACAAGTAAACAAACTTTACTTTGTATGTTATGTTTCAATAAATACTGACTTGAAAGAACAAAGATAGAAATGGAACAAGTTAAGTCAAGTTAGTTGCTACTAACCTCGAACTGAAGAATGATGTGTTCGTTGATGTTAATGCATCTTCAAATTCTTCATGAGTAACAAGAGCGAGTATCAACATTTCTATGTTCCTTATCTAACCCAACGAAGTTGACTTTAGTAATCAACTTAAGCAGCTTCGAGTTTTGGAACTAAAATATGACAATCAAACTTGACATACCAACGCTTTGTGGGTTCAACTGAGAATGCTCTAACAACAAGCCTTCGATAAAATTATGCATTGCAAGGTGGGCACTCTTCCATTCAAATATTTGTGTATGCCACTTGGGGGTTCAACAAAGCAAGCTTCGACAAGGAATATGATAGTTGCTAAGTTTAACAAAAAAACTTTCCGAATGGAAAAGAATAGTCCGAAAAAGCTGCAAAAACAGTCCTTATCAACAATGATCTTATGAGTTTACTAGTATATTTTATGTCTCTTATGTCTGTGCCTAAATTGTGGAGAAGAAGCTGACATGAATAATGAGAGAATTCTTGTTGGGAGATACGACCAAGAGAAGAAAAATCAGTTGGGTATCATGGGAGAAATTGTACAAACCGAATGAGCATTGGGAGTGGCCATCAGAAATCTCAGAGCCACTAATAAATCTCTTGGTTCAATTGAATTGGAAATATATTTTAATTAAAAGAATGCTTTGTGAAAATTTAAGTCAAAATAAAGTCTGAAAAATATGATTTATGGTTAAAGGAGTATAACCTTCAATATGGCAGGGGATTTTGGAAATTAATTAATAGTGAAAAAGGTATGATTCAAATGATTTCAACAATAAATATTGAGATTCGCAAGAAATGTAAAGTTCTAGAAAGACAAATGGAAGGGTGCAGTTCCGTTTTATATGACCCATAAAAAAGCTTCCAGTGTTGCATCCAATAAAGAGGTAAAAATAGCTGACCTCATTGGGCAAGGAAGATGAACGATTCAACTGGAAAAATAAAAAAAAATCCACCAGCTAAAGAAGTTGAGATGAATTCAGAAATCTGGTAAAATTGTAAGGAGACCTGCCATATTTAGACAACAAAGAAAACTACATGTCATGTTTCCCAAGAATGATTCATACTGCAAGCACTGGTTATAAATATCTGATAAAACAAAATGAGAATACAACTTCATTGAGTTTTAGCTATGTGTAGAGTAAACATATTCCACTTCAAGTGTAATTATTTACTTGGTTTGTGGTGAAAATTACAGTCCCAATAGTTGACAACTTGAATAGAAGAGGATGTAAAACAACTTCAACTGGTTGTTGCTTATACAACAATGTTGAGGAGAGTATAAGCCATATATTCTCTTGCGTCGCAACTTCTGAAAAGAGATTTGGGACTACCTTTCGTATGTATTAGACTTGGACTTATAAATCAACAATAATATAACAATTAAAATGTTGGCAATCATATAATGGGAGAAGTACGACAAGAAAAGTTAGGGATTTGATACCCTCTGCAGTAATTTGGGCACTATGGACTGAATGGACTTGAAAGTGATGGATAAGAAAAAGAATAAAGATAAGGAAACAATTATCAGTGATGGCTACGAGAAGGAATTTTCAAATGGGGTTCGATTTTCAACTGGTTTAGAAATGTGAAGAACCAATGGATATTAATTAGGGGTGAATTTGCTAATTTGCCCTGCTAGCTACGCTCAACTTGTTTTATACGTTTCTTATTTTTCTTTTATTAATAAAATCTTAACCTTCTTTCTCTTAAGTAATGTGTTTCATTTTGTTATTCCCTGATAAAAAAAACAAATTTGGTTTATGCTGGTTATGGTCGTGTTTTTATTTTATTTTTCTGAAGTATAATTCTATTTGGAATAAGGTAATGCATAAATTGGAATAAGGATAATACCTAAATTGAAAACAATAGGTGAACGAGAGATCAAAACATAATCCAATTCCATGATAAGTTACTGATTTCATGTATAATTAAACAAATTCTACAGAATTATTGTATTAATAACCCTATAATTTTGCAATCTTTTGTAGCGGCCTCGGGACCACAATGGTAATCACCAATAGATGGACTTCTTATTCTGGTTGAATTTCTCTTTAGGGTGATGAGAGTAATATTTTGAACGATTTTTTTGGGGACCATGGTTTTCGGGGGGAGCATGATTTTATTTTGGGTAAGACATTTTGAAGTAAATCTAAGCCACCCATTATCCAAATATTTATGTTAATACCAATATTACCCTTCGTGATTAATTTTGTATATTGATTAATTAGTTAGTATAATTATTAGTTGAATGATTAAGTTAAGTTAATTAGTGATTGGTGAGGTTAAATTAATAAATTGGTTTTTTTTTTATAAGAAGAAGAATTATTGACAGAGTAAAGTAGAAGAAGAAGATGGAAAAAAGATTTTTTTTGTGAGATGGGTGAATATGAGTTGAGTGATTCGAGTGATGACATCTCTTCCGAATCAGAACCTTTATCTCCTAGAGTTTTCTTTAATGTTGCTTGAATTGGCCAAAACTTTCCTAAAAATGATTTTTTTAAAGTAGATTTCTACTAGGTCAAACAAATTCGGCTACAATATCTAAAAAACAGACAGCCGAACTTATATGGAAATGCAGTTCGGCTAATGTTTCGGAAGATGCATGTAGCCGAAATTTTCTTTTATGGAGTTTTTGGTTTGTTCGGCTATCGGTTTCTGAGACAGGTAGCCGAACTTTTATTCTATAGTATACAGACTAATGTTTGGTTTCCAATTGACTAAACCGAACTCAACACAAGAGTTCTTAGAGTGAAGGTCGGTGAGGAGAAAAAACTATCGAATAAACCGAACACAACATATGTGTTTGCAAAGTAGAGTTTCGGTTAGGGGGAAAATTTCCAACTAACCTAACTAGCCAAACTCAACATATTAGTGTTCAGAGAAGGGTTCGGTTAGCAAAAAAAAAATTGTGAACCAACCGAACTCAGCATTTGTTTTTCTATACAAGAGTTCGGTTAGGGGACATAATTTTCAAACTAACCTAACCAACCAAACACAACATATTGGTTTTTAGAGAGAAAGCAGAATTTTAAGCTTCTACTCTCATCTCGAAAGCTAAGAGATGAGCATGAAAGTCATCCATTGAATATATCTTGTTATCAACAGTAGCGGTTAAGGTGGTGACAATGGGGTCATAAGAGGTTTCTAAGCCGCCAAGAATAATTTGTTGAAAGGTGTGATCAGAAACTGGATCCCCTGCAGTAGCAAGGTTGTCTGCTAGGGTTTTAGCTTTAAGAAGGTAATCGCTCATAGTTGACTCACCTTTACGGGTTGTACGAAGGTCACGTTGAAGTTGCATTATCCGAGCTTGAGATTTTGACGCTAACTTTCCTTCAATAGCTTTCCAAATCACTTCAGATGTTTCAATACGAGCTACCAATGCTAAGATAGGGTCTGACAAAGTGGAAAAAATCCAACTTATGATGGTATGATCATGTTGTTTCCATGTTTGATATGCAGGGTTGGCTTCTTCCTTGGTAGCTTCGGATTTATCATCAGTAGTAACAGAAACAGATTTACCATCAGTAGTAGCAGAAACGGTAAGAGTTTCAGGAAGGCAGGGATGAGTGCCATCGGCAAATTTCATGAGTCGATGACTGTGAAGAAGAGCCACAAATTGGGCACGCCATATGAGATAGTTACTAGAATCAAGTTTACTAGAAACTAGGTGTTGGATCTTGGTTGTACTGGTAATAATCGAAGAAGAAGAAGAAGAAGCCATGAGAGAAGAAAAAAATTGTGAAAAAGATTAGGGTTTACTGAATAATAAAGGGTACTAGTTGGAAAAAAAACAAAAGGAGGTAAGGATCGGAACCCTCTGATATCATGTAAGTTTAACAATATAGAATTGAAGAATACTTGTTCGCTACAGATTATATAGAGCTCATCTATATATATATCAATCGGTATTACAAGAGTTCTTAAACTTAACTAGTTTGTAAAAAAAGACATATTATACAAGAAGGGATCCAAATATGGAAGTACTTGGACTTGAAGCTACAACAATACAATTATGGAAGTACTTTGTCTTGAAGTTACGGTTAGCGTGTGAGCATTGGCATGCTCATTACGTAACCTTAACAGTTCGGTTAATTTTTTTTTGCGAACCAACGCATTTGTTGTCTTGTGCAAGAGTTCGGTTACAAAAAAATAAATCGTAATAGCCGAAGTGTTCTTCGTGTTCTTAGTTTCAGAATGTTCGTTAGAAAACTAAGTTTTTTTTTAAACTATTCCTAACCAAACATGCTACTGTAACTTCCATTTAAACCATATTTAGATGATTTTTTTCCTCAATTTTTTCAATCAAAAACGATTAATAGTGATGGGTTCTTCAATCGAACGAGGAACGTCACGGAAAGAGGGAAGAAAAAGAGAAGAATTTTTTTTTTCAAAACTAAAAATTGCTGATGCCTCTCCTCTCCCTCACATATTTGTTTTTGATTTTGGTTAATGATTCATATATGATTAGGTTTAGGTGGTTATTAGGTAAGATAAAAGGTAAATCAGTATTTTTCTAACTTTAGAATACCCCTTATAAGTATAGGAAGTTGGCCTAATCAAATCATGGTCCCAAAAAAAATTGTTCGATACAATATTTGGATTTTGTGAAGTGTTTTCCAAGGTCGGTCATGACTCATGTAGCTCGTAGATCAATGTGGAAGGACTGGTATCAAATATGGAGCCCAGCTCAGTAGGATCAGATGAACACTAAAGAGATCAACTGCTGGTGCGTACCTAGCTATTTACGCTGAGGAATCGGAATATCTGACACTACATCTACATTTGAGATGTGTGAGTCATCTTACTACGCTAAAGAGATCAACAGTGCTTGCCCTTATGAGTCTATGAGGTACATATGTGGACTTTTCTTGAACTGTTCCTCTAGATTTCACTATTTGATTTTGGTTCTGAAACTTTGCTCATTCGTCAAGGTCTTTGCGTTTTATATTTTTTCTTGTGCTGTGTGTACACAGTAACAACGTCAACATTTTGGAACTTTGTCTCGTGCATATTTACTTCTTGTGTGTATACCGGCGCTTTCATATTAGATATGTCATCTTCCTGTTTTTGTTGCTAAGCAGATATGTCATCTTCCGGTGGACCAATTCAATGTCCTACAAGTACAAAGGTAAAGGGCTGATATCTTCTCAGAAAAATACTTATAATGCGCTTGGCATTCATATGCAGCCGCACCGAGTAGAGACCAGATTCAAACCATTTCAATAATTAACCAGGTCTACTAATTTCTGTGAGTGAATCACGGGGTTCCACTGTACGAATTTCCGACAAGTTCCAATTAAGTTGTCGCGACTTACGGTCAAACAGAGATTATTAGTACTATATATTTGATGAGTCGAGTGAAAAAGAAAATGAAAGCACACTCTTTTTTGGCGTTTGGTGGTAAATGGTAGACCGGTAGGTAAGGAATAGGCCAGATTGTGGACTGCTTGGCCAAGCTGAAGACCACTGTTTTGGTTTTAGTAACATTTTCTGGATGTTTGGTCTCAAAACTCAAATTCCCAAACTGGAATTTAGACATCGCTTAAACCCATTTCTGAAGTTTGTGTGATCAAATGACACTCAAGTTTTTTTCGAGATTCTTTTATGAAGTCTAAATGTTTTAGGAGATCTTTCTACTTGCTAGTAGTTGTCGGCATAGGTATGAATGCTTGTCTAAGAATCTAGGAAACTGAACAGCGATAAGTCTTGTCGCTGGAGTCCTTTTTATTCCAACGTCCAAGTGTTGAGTGTTTCACACTCGATTATCTCTCGGTCTCTCAAAATCAACCTCTCAGACAACAAAGTCGTTCTTTCCGTGTAAGTTATAACTTCCGCCAGTTTTTTTCATGTTAGAAGGGTGATCAGTCTTTGTCATTTTGGGTATGAGTGCTTGCTGACATATGAGAATGACCTCATTCCAGTACTACGTACCTGTGATTCATGGTGCATTTAGGGGGGGCGTTAGTGCATGCTACGAACCTACCACTAATTCACCTTAATTGAAGAATCATTGAACAATGTAGAACAATGAATCGTGTACAAGTCTTTGTAGTATAACAGTAAGATCGAAAGATGGTTAACATCCACAGTCATAGCAATTTGGTAGTACTCGTAGTCTACTGTCAAGCTTGCATACATCCTAATTTACCATTAAAATGTGTCAACTGATGATAAAATCTTGAGTTTAGCCATATCGATGATGGAAATAAGAAGACACTCAAAAATGGAGGGGACTATTTTGTGATAGGAATGTCTACCCTATATTTATAAGGGGTGTCCTAAAGTGTGGAAATGACTAACCTACCCTTAACCTAATTTAATTTAAAACCAACCTAATAACCACCTATATATATATATAACCACCACCTCCTCCCACCACCACCGCCCACCACCACTGCCCATCACCTACCACCTCCAACTACCACCACCACCTCTATGTATATAGCTTAATTTAAATCATTAACGAAGATATTCTCACAAACCCATTACTTGTCATTCGTTTTTGGTTGAAGAAATGAGAAGTAATCATCAAAATGAGTTGAAAATGAAAGTTGCAGAGAGAAGTTCGGCTAGGAATTATGTGAAACAGTTTGTCGAACTAGCCGAACTCAGCTTTAATGGAGTTTTTTCTTTCAGAAAAAAGTTCGGTTACCTCGCAAAAAAAAATCCCAGTCGAACTTTTAGTTCGGTCACGTCGCAACTTTTTTTCGTTTTTTTCCTAGCCGAATTTTTAGTTCGGTTTTGTCACAATTTTTTTCTGCTAACCGAACTTTTTTTCTGAAAACCTATATATTGAGTTCGGTTACATCGAGAGAAAAATTCCCAGCCGAACTTTTAGTTCGGTTACGTCGCAACTTTCTTTTTCCTAGCCGAACTTTTCTCTGAAAGCAAAAACTCCATTAAAGCTGAGTTCGGCTACCTGTGTCTTCAGACCCATTAGCCGAACTATACTTGCAGATGAGTTCGGCTACCTGTTCTTCAGATGTCGTAGCCGAACTTCATTTCCATGGTCGAAATCAGTTTATAAATTTCCCATTTTTTCGAAAGTTTTTGTCAATTCAAGCAACATTAACTAAATTTGAAGTATACCTAAGTACCCAAAACCCTCATTTCGAAATCAACCATCTTAAAAAAAAAAAACCAAAACCTCCTTCTTCTTAAAAATTATTCTTTTAAAAACACTCAGCTAATTAATCTAACCTCACTAATCAATCATTACACTAACACTAATTAATCATTACACTAACTAATTTAATCACCAAGGGGAAGTTTGGTATTAGAAAAAAAAACTAAGTTAAGGGGTGGCTCAAATTTACTTCAAATATCCACCCAAAAATAGAAGAATAGTCCCCCACCTTTTTTGAGTAGTCCCCAAAAGATCATTCCTATCCATGGCTTCATGTGATCCAGTGGTAGACTGGTAGTTGACTAGGCAAAAGTAGAAAGTATCCAAACACATGCCTCATGGGCTTTCTCATATCTTCATATCAGGCCCCTTTGTGTTTCAAAATTATCCTACTATACAATTACTTCAACATTTAATCTTTTCCAAACAATTTTTTTAGAAGCAAAAGAAAGAGAGATATATTAAAGATAATCAATTGTGAACATGAGTAGCATCGACATACAGTTGTGACGTAGGGTTCATGTGAATTAAAAATCACGTCAAAGTAACGGTTAGATGTTCCTAAAAGAATTTATATATATATATCCGTTGCGACAGAATTTCTAAATTGAATATGAATAAGATTAAACAAACAAATAGTCGTTTGGGCTTTGGCCAGGTGTGTAATCTGGGTTCGATATTGAATGTAGCATTCCGGGTTTTGGTTTGGATTTGGTTGGAATCCAGGCTCGAAATTTGGGGTGTTACAGTTGGAGAAGAACAAAGCCAAGTACTAGACAGTCCATCCACTCTAGCTGGTTTAGTGAGGATATCTGCTTTTTTATTATCCTCTTTAGGGATATAAGTGTATTTCCAAGAGGTAAAATATTCAAAAAAAACATTCTAATGTCTCCAATAAAATTGGCAATCTCTAGTCTATCGAAGTACTGATGTTGTTAACTGCATCCACCACTGTTTTTGCGCCAAGCTCAAAATGCATCTTTTTCAGACGTAAACTTTTTCCCAATTAACTGCTTCCCATAATCCAATGCATTCAGCTTGCTCAGCACTCCCAATTTCTTCCAAGTGGATGCACCTTACAGCTTGCTGGGTACCTGCAAAATTACGAATTATTAGACCAATACCACCAGTCTTATTAGAGTTTTGATAAGAACCATCACATTTAATGGATAGAACATCAAAAAGAGGGGGTATACAATGGACATTATTACGACATACTCTACTGTTAGTAATCTGCATGGGATTTTTCCTAGCTGCTGTTTTTCAATTAAACTTTTACATCTCTTAATGGTTTTCTCTGTGATTGGATTAATATTTTTGAAGACTATGTCGCATCTATCAGACCAAATGCACCACACAATAATAGCTCTTTTACATACTTCAAACTCTGTTATCTGCCTACTAGGAAGATTATCAAACTAGAAAGGACAATCACCAATAACACCAGGGATAAGAGAATTGAGGATGTTTCTTGTTGGAAGTAAGTTAGAAATGGCTTTTCGTAGAAACTGACGAATCTTTGAAAGTATAGGGAGTTTCCACATAGTTGAGAATATCTTTTTCATTCTTACCCCAAGAAATACTATAATACTTTTTTCTTCATACATCTTGTGATAACAGGATTTGACTGAGAAGTTTCATTCTTCTCCAGTATCCACATGAGTCTATCTTCATGGAAGCAGTGAATAGAAATGTGGAGAACATAATTAAGTGTGTATGGCTCAAACAACTCTCGCAAAAGAGTGAGATTACAAGAAACAAAGTCTTGATTGAAAAGCTGGTAAACATGAGTGAAATTATGATAAGTTGAACACCCTTGCTTTGGTTATGGTGGATTTTGCAGCTCCGGTATCCATCTGTGTTTCCAAATGAGAATTTTGTTTTTGTTTCTATCTCTTAAACTCCAACAGTTGTGCTTTTGAAAAAATTCAAGCTTTGAACTTATACTTCTCCAAGACCAGGTGGAATTGGTTTTCTTCTTCAGCTCAAGCATATTACCATCCCGAAAGTATTTCGCATGTAGTGATATGGGCATAATAAAAGTTGTATCATAAAAAAGCTTCCATGCATACTTGACAAGTAAAGATCTATTAAAGATATGCATGTCCCTAAAACCTAAACCACCTTTTTTTTTTAAAGAATGGGAGAACCAAATATTTTTCTTCTTTAATATTAAGATGTTTGACTTGCAAAATACCGCTGATGTCTTGACAGTCAGATGTGTCCATATTAGAACTGAAGTACAAGCTGATTTGCTGAAGTTAGTTAGCTTTCCTGAACATGAGTTGAATTGTTCAATAACTTGCAAAAGCTTGTTAACTTGTGAGAGATGGATTTACAAAATAACTGGCAATCATCAGCAAAGAGTAAGTGATTAATTATTGGAGCTGAACGTGATATTTTCATACCTGTTAATTGACCCGTTCTTTCACAATAAGCCAGATATGTTGAGAAGGACTCCATAGCTAAAACAAATAAGTATGGTGATAGATGGTTACCTTGACGAATACCAAGAGTTGGTTTAAAAGACTTTGTTGGAGAACCATTTAGCAGGATTTCAATTTGAGTTGTGAAAATGCATTGTGAGATGAGCTGAAAAAACTTTTCAGAAAATCAAAACTTTTTGAGAATGTCAATCAAGAAATTCCATTCTAACCTGTCAAATGCCTTTGACATATCCATCTTGAGAGTTAGACGACCACTTTTTCTTCATAACTTGCACAATTTCCTGTACAAGACAGATATTCTCTGATATTAACCAACATAGTACGTATGCAGACTGCATTTGGGAGATAATGTTAGTTATATGTTTTTTCATCATCAAATCAATGATCTTGGATATAATCTTGTACACTGTATTGCACAAAGCTATTAGTCTAAAATTTTCTGGCTTGTGAGGAGTTTGTATCTTTGGAATCTAGGAAACTCTAGTATTGTTAAGTTTCTTGAGGAGATAACCAGAATGTTTCTTGAGGAGATAACCAGAATGAAAGAAGGATTTGATCATCTTACAACCAACATCCTTAACAACCTGCCATTGAGACTGGTAGAAGCCCGAAGAGAATCCATCCGGACCTGTAGAGGTCTAGAGATCCATAGTCATTAAAGCTTAATGAATTTATGTATCAGTTGGTATTGCTTCCAATTCTTGATTGTGTTCTTCTGTGATACAAAGAGGAATATGCTGAAGGAAATGATAGATGTTTGATGGAGATGAGGTAGTCATGATGTTCTAAAAGTATTTGCCGAGAAGATTTACAAGAGACTCTCTGTCATTATACCAAGAATCATCCGGTGATTTAATGGATCAATCTTATTTAGATACTTTCTCCTGTTAGCTCTGATATGCAAATATCTTGAGTTCATGTCCATATCGTTGTAAAAGTGATCACGAGCTCTTTGTCTGTTGTAGTTTGCTTGCACATCATTAAGTACTCTAATATCTCTCTCAAGAGTGACAACAACTTCTGTATTGGGAGAAGCTATATTTGTAGCTTGTAGTTGAGAAATCTTGTTCTTAATGTTATCAAACATGCTTTTACTCCAATAGGATATAGAATATGTCTTGTGTTAGATAATTTATTAATCATAATAAAAGCATTAGAACCAATATAATTAGTAGACCAAGCATTTTTAATTTCTTTACAACAATTATCTTGTTGTAACCAGTGCTCAATTTTTTTCCAATTCCTACCAGAAACTCTATTTAGTTTAGAAAGTTCAAGAAAAATTGGAGAATGATCAGAATCATTTTGGGGAAGGTGGGTGAGAGTAGCACCAGGATAAGCTAAAAACCACTCATTATTGATCAGGGCCCTATCTAGTCTAGATTTAATTTTTCGTTTCCCATGCCTATTACTAGTCCAAGTAAAATGGTTACCACGAAAGCCCATGTCAGAGAGATCATATTCTTTAATAAGGTTAAGAACTTCACTAGGAGTGGAAGCTGAAGAATGGGTATTTCTGTCATTAGGAGAAATTGTGATGTTTAGATCACCTAAAAGTACCCATGGGATTTTCACAGACTTTCTAAGATCTTTTATGTAGGTCCATTGGCTAACTTGGTCATTCCTATAAGGAGTGCCATAAACACAAGATAAAAACCACTCTCATTTAGTCATTAGTCACTAAAGCATGTATCATTTTATCAGATTAATGAACAATATCAAGAGAGAAACCATTCTTCCATAGAAGTATGAGACCTCCAGCTGCACCAATATATGGAACAAAAGTCTTATTAGGCATATATATGAAGTTTGATAGCTTTAAGATTCTAGCATCATTTATTTTTGTTTCAGAGATGAAAATGATATCTGGGGCAAAGTGTTCAAGTAGTGCAAATGATCTCTAATATCTTTACCCAAAAAACCTTGACAGTTCCAACTTAGGACTTTCATGTTTATAAGTAAATGAGGTGAGTAAATGCAGGATAAAATGCAAATATGTTTAGTGGAAAAAGATTAAAAAAAAAAACGTAAATGAAGAAAACTTGTTTGACAATTAAAGTATCTATGGAAATATAGGAGTTAGAAAATACTAGAGTAGCAGCAGCCTCATCCATTTCATGAAAATACTCATTTGAATTATGATCTCCTTCATCAATCAGATCATGCTCCATGCCATCAAACTTAGTACCAGGTAGATCTTTTTTCAAAATTTTACTCAATGATGCTTTTGTGTAAGTCATAACTTTGTAATACAAGTTTAGGAAGGGCTCTAGTTCTTTCTATGGACTCATCCTCAGTATTTCTAAATATTTAGTCCTCCTATTTTCATCTTGATCTTCTTCAACCTCATTCATCTGTCTCCTGCTTGCTTCATAGATTTTTTGAAGCATAAGATCCAAATCTTAAATAATTACCACCCCATAAGCCTTACCTAATGATAGACGCATTTATGTGTCTATTTTCATCTCTATTGTGTATATTGTTAGTACCCATTTTTGTACTTATTTTGGTATTTTATCTCTTTGTAGGTGTTTTTGGAGAAACAAGCTTTTGCGGCGAAATTGGCTCGAAAAGTTGATAAATGCAACCTAAGGGACGAGTGTTATGCGGACTCCAGCAACGGATAAGGGGAGACCACTGGATAGGGGGACAACTCCTTCACGTTCAAATTCTAAATTTTGGCGGGAAACCAAAACCAAAATATATACACGTTTCTGGCAGTTTTGGTGGTAGTGATTTGGAGGAGTTTTAGGTCGATTAAACCTCTGATTTTCATAGGGTAGACTCCTTATGGGTCTAGGAATCTAACATGGGTGTTGAAATCGATTAAACTGGGCTCAATCGACGGATTTTTTTCTCAACATCAAAATATGGAAAGTCACGTGTGTGACCGATTTTAGGAAATTTTAGAGAGATTAAAGTGATATAAACCTTCCCAAAGCTTGATATATATCTAAGGAAGAGTTTAGAATCAAAAGGAAAGCTCAGAAACGCGTGGAAATCCTAAAACAAGAAATTGCCGCAACTTTGCCGTGAAGAGAAAGGAAAAGATTTTGGAGAGATTTAATCGGTATTTTTGATATAAATAGATTGTTTGGGTCATATAGAAGAGGTGTCGAAAGTTAGGGGAAGTTTAGAACACCACAGAGCCGAACTTCGACCCACACTGGACCGTCGCAGAAGCAGTCTTATATTCAACTACAGAATTGATTTATCGTTTATTAACAGCACTTCAGTTGTATCGGTGATTTCTGTAACGCCAGAAAAGCATTGTAGATTCGCTGTATTATTATTTTTATTCAATAAAAACACCTTTTAAGCCATGTTTCTGAGCATGTTTTCGGCGTGATGAGCTAAACCCCAACACTGGGATGACGGAGGAAGCTATGTTTCACAATTGATGGTAATTATAATCGATTCTTATGACTTTTTGCATTGCTTTTCAATCGATTTATGATTTTCATTGATTATTTGTGATTTTGTTTGATAGTGTATGCTTAGTCTAAGAACTTTTGATGCACTATGCTTATGATTTACATCTAATGCTTTATAAAATATACTTTTGGCAAAGGAATAGAGTCTATAAAAGAGCTAGTATTGTTATGAATCATCGTATGAACCAATTGATTGTGAAGTTTGGTGGAATCCTAAGTCCCAGTCTCTCGTAATATTGATATCATCTTTGTTTATTTGCTATTTTAATCAGAATATAAGTCTAGAATCGAGTCTTCACAAGTCCGAGGTTAACGAACTCTACTTATCACTTTTTACAACAACATAAAATCATATCACCTAACTCATGACAATATGTGATATATTGTTCATTGGTATATCTTTTAACCATTAAATCATTAGCTACACTAGGACACTCCTCTTCATTGTGATCAACAATCTTGAAATAAGCTATGCGGTTGTCTTTCCCAATGATAGCATACCCAAGTAACACTTCATGCATCTGTATTCCACCAACCTCCTCTGAAAAGCGGTTTTTTCAGATCAATCTTCACTCTAGCTGTAATCATGCTACCAAAAGTTGGTATGCAGTTTGTTGGGTCAGTCCAGATCTTAGGACGAAGTTCTTCTAGAGCTTCATCTACCACTAGGTCTGAGTGATGTTCAAGCATGAGATTATTAAATTACACAGTTTATTCTTGATGAGTGAGTGACCAGTATTTCAAAGGAATAAAAGAATCATACTTCTTTAGATTAAGACGGCATTTTTTGACATTCTATGGACCCTTCTTGAGAACAGCTTCGACTATTTTTTTGGAATTAAATTTGAAAAGAAAAATATTCTTATCTAGAGATGGTACTTCCCTTGATTTATATTGCTTCCATAGAATATTAATTTATTTCCTAACAATATCAGTTTCAATCGGATCTTTTGAAAAGAGCTTACCAATCAAGGTATTACTCCATTATTTTGTTGCAATTTATTGTACCAACGAACCTTCTCATCTTCCTTGCACAAATATCTTGGATCTTAGCATTCTGCAATTGATTAGTAATGGATGAAACTTGATTGTTAGAGGAAGATGCCATATCACTGCAGTATAGGGTACACAAGGTGACTAGTTTAGGACTCGGATTTTCTTGGTTATAAATGTAGATATGAGTAGATGGTTAACCAAAATTAGTTATATGAGAATAAAAAATATCTTTAGGATTTGGTAAGAAAATATCATGTATAAGAGGGTGAGAAGTATTTTCATTGAATGGGTACGGGTTTGAATTGAGGTAAAAGTAATATGCATTGAATGAGTATAAAGTTAACTGAGGGTTCATCGGAGGAAAACTGTAATTCCTCCAATTATGCTACTTCAAAGGGGGGAATTCAAAAATGAAAAAAAAAAATTAACCTAGTAACTCGGATCGGCCTAGCTGAGTTAAAACTTACATAAATCGTTAAAATAATACACATGATACATAACATAATACCGGAACATACTGTTAAAATTCATCCTGAGAATGATGGTCTGCAATACTGCCGAAGGAGATGATGTACATACTGCTTGAGATCGCAACAAAATTGTTACTAGAAGGAGATAGGTGGTCACAAAAAACCAACACTGAATGCTTTTCATAATTAGAATGAACAAAGCTCTGCAAAAGAATTTTTAAAAATTCATTAGTTTAAGAATCAAGATAGGAATAGTATAAGAAGAAAAAAGAAAAAAACTAAACTGATAAAGCAAAGATCTATGAGATCAATTCTGTTGAATTGATTCCGCCAGAGAAAGAAAGAAGAGAAGAGAAACAATGAAAGTTCTCCTTTTGTGTAATGGTAACAAATTGTAACGAAAAACACTTAACTTTAATTTTTAGAATAAATTGGACGTTTCTTGCTTCTTTTTTTCATGTCGGATACTCTTTTTTTTGTCAGAGGGAGAGCAAAAAATGAATTTGAGAAAAATAAATCGTTGATCTTTTCAAAACATATAACTGACGATTGTGGTCAAAATTTTTGGAACTGATTTGGAGGTATTTTTTAAAAGAAAACCCAACATCTTTTTTTATCGTGCTTACTTTTGGTAAGCATAAAAGTCTTATAGTGAAATATATTTGGAAAGTAGTTGTTTTTAACTTGATGGTTGAAATTTGGTTTTCTAGCAACGGAGCAGCTTTTGATGTTGTTTATCCCTTCTAATACTAAGGTACAGAACAAAGTAATAAATTTGACCCATGACTGCAGTTTCAGAACGAAAAGCGGTATGTTGGTTCTAAAGTTTTTTGGATCGGGTTGCAAACTCGTTAATATTGTTTGTGAAGGTGGATCTTTTTTCAACCTTACTGCTCCTGGGTCCTTACTGATATGTTATGATGGAGTAGTTAAGGGTAACCCTGGAATTGCATGTGATGGCTTTACACGCAGATATGACAGTAGGGATTTTATTGTTGTTATCTGGTGGCTTTTGGAATAGTTATTAACTTCATTGCCGGAGTAATTGTTGTTATAAAGGCGTTGTAATGAACCGTAGAAAATGGATTCTAGAATATTTTGGTGCAAACTGACTCAAAAGGGGTAATATGGGTGTTTCACTTTGGTATAACTCCCTGGATTTTTCAAGCTAGATGGTCTGGACCGAGAAATATCCATCATTTCTTGCAATTCAGGCATAGATTTCGAGAGATAAAATTTCTCCGCGGATTGATTAGCGAAAAAAAGGGCGTTTATTAACCATCGGTCAAGTGATGAGATGTGCTAGCAGAGCTTCTTTCTTAGTAAAATGGGAATAGCTTTCTCGTAAGTATTTTAGATTCAGCTGAATATTTTATGTGTAGCTTTTGAGCTCTTTTTTGTTACTTTCTTTCGTTGTATTGTTGGTTGCAAGTTTAAAACACTTAGATTATTTGTTTTTTTTTCTATTTATTAAATTCGTTTGTAAAAGGAAATATTATATTTTATATTTAAACATAAAATCAGCTAGGTCTATTAGGTTGGATCTAGTCGATCTTCACATACCATACTTAATATGATACACATTTAGAAATTTCACGACCCTATAAACAAGGGGCAAATGCTAGAAAGAGAGAAAATGTAGTTGCTAAAAACAAATGTTTACCGGAACATTAAAATTTCTTACTTAAAGCTAAGATTTTTAAAATAATTTCTTTACTACCTAGATTTTTACAAATTATAATCGATCTAATCGGTTGGGTTGTACTTTTGTAGCCTTAGGACATATTTAATGGGTTGGGTTGTACTTTTTCCATCCTTAGGGGTAGAACTACAGCCTGGCTTACCCTGGCTCCAAGAACCCCCACACAGCATATAAAAGTGTTTTTAAAGGAACGATTTTTTGGGACCAACCTTTTTTTGGGGACCGTTGTTTTAATTTGGGTAAGACATTAGAAGTAAATCTAGGTCACCCCTTATCTAGATATTTATATTAATACCTAAATTATCCTCCTGATTAATTTTGGGTAATGATTAGTTAGTGTTAATAATAGTTAGTGTAATGATTAGTGAAATGATTAAGTTAAAGATAATTAGTGAGATTAAAAAATCAGATGGGTTTTTTTTTAAAAAGAAAGTAGAATTATTGAGAGAGTAAAGTTAGAGAAGATGAAGAAGAAAAACATGGAAAATAATATTTTTTTTAGTCCACTAAGCTTGAGTAATCAAGTGATGATTTAAGTTATGATAGCTCATCTGAATCTTCATCTCCTTCCTCTCCTAGAGTATTCGTTAATCTTCACAATGATCCGGATATGAGTTATTTCTTAGATGGTGATTGTATTCTTCCCCAAACTCAATCTCAAGATGAAAACGATGGATTTTACCAACCACAACTGGAGGAAGAGTATTTGGGTACCCAGGTATGCTTCAAACTTAGATAATGTTGGTTGAATTGATCCAAAATTTCAAAAAAAATAAATAAATTTCTAAAGTAGATTTTGGCTAGGTCAAGTAAGTTCGGTTACCTTATATGAAGAACAGGTAACCGAACACATTTGAAAGTGTAGTTCGGTTACTTTTTCCAAAGACGCAGATAATCGAACTCACTCTTAATGGAGGTTTTTAGTCGTTCGGTTAACAGACATGTTGCCAAACTTTGTTTATAGGATTTACAGAGTTAGGTTCGGTTTGCTCACAATGTTGCCGAACTTTAGGGTTTAGAAGTTCGGTTGGTTCGCAACCAAATATCTAACCGAACTATACTTAAAAATAAGATTATACCAAGTGTAAGAAGTTCGGTTGGTTCGCATACTTCAACCCAACCACAAATCCAACCGAACTTTACGTAAAAATAAGATTATACCAAATGTATTAAGTTCGGTTGGTTCGCAAACTATAACCCAACTAAATATCTAACCGAACTTTACGTAAAAATAAGATTATACCAAATGTTAAAAGTTCGGTTGGTTCGCAAAACTGCTTTGCCAACCGAACTCCCTGTTCGGTTATTTCGTTAAAATTATATTCTTGCCGAACTTATTTGTGATTGCAATTGATGTTCTTCCATTTCTTGTAGATTGAATGCCAACCTATACCAATGGATGATCAACATTCTTCGGTTGATATGTTGTTCGAAGATACATCCCATCACTATGTTAATGAGTTGGTATTTGATTTACCTATTGATGCGAAGAATTGGGCTAGAGAACATGCTAAGAAAGACATGTGTGTATTAGTTTTGAATGGAAAAGAAAGCAAAACTCGTTTTGAAATGGTTTGTAAGAGAAGTGGAGATCCCGATGTTAGTCAAAAGAGGAAGGGTTATGTGTATAAAGGAAAGACGACGAGGAAGAACACACCGTGCTCAAAGAAAATTAAATGTCCGTTCAAGCTAGTATTTAATAAGTGCAAAAAAATGAAGGGATGGGTTCTATCTAAGGATGCCATGGAAGGTCATCATAACCACCCTCGTCCGGAACATCTTGAAGGACATTCAATGGCCGCAAGGCTCACTCCTCAAGAAATGGATAAAATAGCTAAATATAGGAGAATGGGAATTTCACCACTTAATATGCTTCGCTTACGAAAGGATGATAACAAGGATAACGTATCATCGTTGTCCACCATTTACAATGCAATTGAGACAATTAAAAGGAATGAATGGAAGGATAGACAAGTGATGCAACAATTGTTTTTTTTGGCTCAAGAGAAAGGCTACGCGGTTCTAAAGAAGGTAGGTCCGGAAGAAGAAATAACGCATCTCTTCATTGCGCATCCGAAGAGTGTTCAATTGGCTCAATGCTTCCATGAAATTCTTATAATAGGATTGCACTTACAAGACTAACAAATACGAGATGCCATTGTTGAACATTGTTGGTCGTACGTCGACGAAGTCACTGTTTACCGTTGCTTTTTGTTTTCTAAAGGATGACCAAGAATCAAGTTACACTTGGGCGCACAACGATTGAAGGTCATCTACCGAGATGATGATATCCTCGGGGTTATAGTGACGGACAATGAAGTAGCATTATGAACGCAATAGAGAGAGTCTTCCAATTAGCACATAATATGCTTTGTCCGTTCCATATATGGTGTAATGTGATGAATAGGTGCAAGCCTCAAATGTGTCCACCAAAGAGGAAAGCATTTGAAGAGATTAGTAAGCTACCGGAAGATGAACAAGCGGATGCAAAAAAGGAATTCGATAAACAATACATTCTAAATCACGCTAAATGGGTTGCTTTCTCCGGTGAATGGGAGTCATTGACTTGGTCTCTCACCGAAGAAGAGTATAATATAAATCTTGCCGCATTTATCGAACATTGGTCTAGCCCCGATTATCCCGAGGATATTGTAATGTATGTGGTTGAGCAATGGTTGGAGCCGCACAAAGAGCGATTCGTTTATGCATTTACCAACCACCACAAACACTTTGGGAATCAAGCGACAAGTTTGGTAGAATCGGCTCACCACCGGTTGAAGAAAAATCTTTTTGGATGTGTCGATAATTTTGTGATTGTGTTTAACGCAATGGAAAATTACTTCAACCGCGAGATTGATAGAATTAAAGAGAAGTTTCAAAAAAGCCGCATCATGAAGTACAAAAAGATTGTACAAAAAGACGGTAACATCAAGAAATTGGAGGACCTTCGGTTGTTCAAGGGACTCCATTATAATGTTTCACATGCTTGCATTAAGAAGTTAATGGTAGAGGTGAATTTGATTGAGACATGGGGAACCAAACCGGACGAGGTGTGTGTTTGTAAAATGATGAAGTCTATGGGACTCCCTTGTTGCCATATAATAGTTAACTATGAACAAGGCATAATCCCTTTAAGCGATATAGATCCATATTGGCAACAATTAAGTTTTGTCCCTCCTCCAAAGGGTGATGCCGGAGAAGAGTTTGGTGATAATGAAATGGGAAGAATCGTTCTCGAGATGTACCGGAACATGAACAAACTCGAAAGGCAAATCTTTTGGGATGACATGCGGACAATCGTTTATCCGCACACTTCGGAGAATGTCCAAGAACCAAAAAAAAGGCAAGGGCAAAGGTAGGCCAAGCACCAAAGAAACAAAAAAACAAGTAAGCAAATATGCAAAGGTGTTGGCTAGGAGGCAAAGTGAAATGAACGCTTTTACTAGAGATCTTTCAGCGCATGAGCATACCGTGGCGAAGTACCAAGAAGATTCTAAGAAAAGGGCTAGGAGTATTATGGAAAAGGGCGAAACAAGTGAACGGGATACGAAGAAAAAAGGACCGATGTTACACTCCCCACCAACACAACATACTCCAACGAAATCGAGCCAACCAACTCAACGAGACGTGAAGCTTAAGGCTCCAATGTGCCCCATCCAACAAAGTAGTCGACCAATTGATGATGTACCACCACTTATTAATAAAAGCTATTTGGAAGAGCTACCTCTTTACATTAGAGAGTACGTCATATCCACCGACGACGTCCCTCCGGATGGTAATTACGATTTCCACGTTGTCGTACAACAACTAGGGCCCTTTACCCAAGGTGCCAAGCTATATAATGGTTGTCAAATCACTTATGTCCGGAAAAGGTTGTTGATGAAGCTTAAGGAGAACCCGGAATTTTACAAGACAATGTTGTGCGATGGGGATGCTAGTCTCAATATGCAGTTTGTTAGGTATCAAAGCCGTCTCCACGGGGACAATCCAATCACAATGGATCATTGGATAGGCATGCCGATATGTGCACTTAATCGCCGACGCATTCAATTGCGTGGTTCACTTTTTTTTTTTAACAGTTTGAGTTAAGCATTGAATTTGGCTCAGTAACTAATCAACCTTGACTCGGGCGAGTTACACTCTGCGACTCGGGCGATCAACTCAGCGAATTTATTTTTTCGAAACTGGTGTTGTGTTCATCATTTCCATTGAATTCAGGTGAAGATTAGTTGTCGTTCTGCACTTAATCTTTCAGATATATCAATGATTAGTTTAGTATATGAATCTGGCTTAATAATGTCGGATAATTCTAATATTCAGTCGGATTCTGAGATTTTACGAAATCTCAGATCGGAAAATCTTTCTAGTAATATAAACGCCAGTACTTCAGTTTTTATTCCTGATGCTGTGATTGATGAAAGTCTAGATGAATAGAGATATATCTTAATTGGTAGACTGGATCTAGTAAAGATTAAATTTCCTATAGTTGAGTCAAATTTGAGGAAACAATGGAAGTTAAAGGGTAATTGTCAGTTCATTCCGATTGGTAAGGGTTTCTTTATAATCAAGCTTGAAAATGGAGAAGATATGAAGATGATTTATGAAGGTTACTTGGAAGTTGAATCACAGACTTTAAAACTTTGATTCTGGGAAAGGGATTTCAAACTAGAGTTACAAAAAACATCTAGCGCTTTTGTTTGGGTGATATTTCCAGGGTTATGTATTGAGTATTGGAAAGAAAATATTCTAACGGCAATGGGAAGTAGAATTGGAAGACCTATTCATATTGATGAAACTACACTGAAGAAGGACGTAGGATTTTATGCTAGTATACTGGTAGAGATTGATTTGGCAAAGGTAATTCCAAATAAAATCTGGGTTGAAACTAAGTATGGGAAATTTGAACAAGCAGTTCGGTTTAATAGGATTCCTAAATTATGTAATCACTGTAAAGTGATAGGGCATTATGTAGCTGAATGTCGAACTAAGAGAAATGAACAAGCTCAGAAGGAGAATTCTCATTCAATTCCTCAGCAACAATGGATATATACTCCTAAAAAGGCTCAGCACCAAAATTCAGTGGGATTTGATATATGCTTTAATACACAGCAAATTGTTGAATCAGTTTTAAAAGCAGATGATGTTGTTAATAATATTACACCACTTAATTGCCTGAATGATTCTACTAAGGGGAAGAATAGTGGTTTCACTAGAACTTTGGAGTCTCCTCAGGAATTTCCAGCTTTATCAGTGGAGAAATTAACTGATGTAAGTAATAGTATTCCTTCCTTAAATTCTAATGTGGGTGTGGTTTATGTTCCAGTATCATCAGTAGAATTGGATGAAGTTGATACTGCTCAGTTTTTAACAAATATTCATACTGAAGTTGGAGGTAATGATGATTGGAAAGATGTCTCAGGTAAAGCTCCTAAAGCAAGAAAGTTAAACATTCATGGGGATGGTGGTAAGAATTTTGTTTCTCCCAGTAAGTTTAATACATTAATAGAGGTGGTGGAAAAACAAGATCAGACTTTTTCTAAAGTAGTGGCTAAACCTACTAAAGGAAAATTGATTAAAGGGATACCTAATGTAACTACAAGGAAGCAAGCAACATATTCAGTGAAAGCAATTTCTGTGGTGGGGAGTTCTAATACTTCCCAAACTTCTTAATCTCAATGTGAGTCATCTATTGGAATGTCAAAGGTTTGAGAAGAACTCAAGCCAAAGACAAACTTAGAAGTTTAGTTAATAATTTTAGTCCCTCCTTGCTTCGGGTTGCTGAGCCAAAAGTAAAAGCTTCTAGTAGTGTTCTGAGACAAATAAAATTACCAGGTATGAGTCAAATGGTAATCCATAATTCTAGTGACACATTAAAGGGTAATATACGGCTTTTTTGGCATTCTTCTTTATCTATTCCTTCAGTGATTTCTACTACAAGACAAGCAATAACAGTTCAAGTAGGTGAAGTATTAATTACAGGTATACATGCTGCTTGCCTGACTATAGATAGAAGATCATTATAGGAAGAAATAAATAGAATCAGTGAGTTGCAGTTACCATGGTTGGTGATATGATATTTTAATGTGGTGCTCACTAGTGAAGAGAAAAAAGGTGGTAGAGCTCCATTAAGAATTTCAATGAAAGAATTCAGAGATTCTCTTGAATCATGTAATTTAGTTCAAGCACCCAAGTCAGGTATTAAATTTTCTTGGTGTAATAATAGAGTGGGTAAGAAAAGAATCTTGTGTGATTTGGATAAAGCTTTTTTAAACATACAATGGTTGGAGAAGTATGATGGATGGAGCTACAAAGTGGGTGTTAGAGCAACATCTGATCATGGAGCATTGTCAGGTGGAGTAGTTAATATTTCAAAACCAAATAACATTCCATTTAAGTATCAACCAGTGTGGACAACTCACACTAGTGGAAAACGGAAGTTAAACCACTGTCAGGACAAGAAGTAATATCACTAAAAACGACTGTGTCCATAAGCAGTAATCTAGGAGTGGTTTTTTCCAAAACGATTGTGCCTGGCAAAGGTTGAATTCATTAAAAACCCACTTTCTTCGACAGTCTAGCGACAAGCACTGATACACACAGTCGTTTTATTGATGATATTTTATTAAAAAAATGATATTGATTCAGCGGAATCCAAAACTAAAAGATAAATCACAGTTAAATTAATAATGACTTCAAAACTGAATTTAACAAAATTAAATTGATAATAACCTTGAACTCAATTTGTATTGAAAAGTGTATTCAATTTACAATTTCAACTATCAAAAATACTGCAAGTTCTAAGTCTCAAAATATTCTAACAATAAGTTGGAAAACCTAAACCTATATTCATATACTTACGAGCTTAAGATAACAAATTGGCTCAACTCAGCATCAAGGTTCTACTCAGCAGCCATGATACCACCCATAGCCCACACATCAGGAGAATGAATACTTGATCTATTAAATTATAATCAAATAGGATCAGTACAACACTATCATACGCACCAACTGCGGAATTGTATAATGGTGACTGGAGCTTCAGCAAGTTAGGGACATTTAATTGAAACCAAATCCCTAACTGAAACATAAAACAAAAATATTCAGAAATGGCACAGAGCGAAACTATGATTGGTACAAATAGAAACCCAAATTAAAAATTAAAACAAATCTGAATCTCCTACAGAGCTTCAACACGTTTATTCATATTGTGCTCCTTGTGACAATGGCATTAGCTTACCCTGTAGTAGCAACAACAAAAACCCCAAATAAAATCAAAACCCTGCATTCAAAAATAAAATTAAGAAGAAAAAAACCAATGAAACTCAAAACTACAGAACAAGTACTACCTTAAGAGTACCACAAGATATGCTCGATCTTCACCACTTAAAGCTTCAGTAAAACAAAACTAGATCCGGATTTTCAAATACTAAAAGCAGACTCAAACAACCAACTACAGTCACGAGTTTTTGAGATTATCATTATTACCGGCAGGAAAAGAAGATTCAATATTCGATTTAGGGATGAGGTTTTTGTACTCCTGCTTTTTCAGTTTCGACATTTTTTTTTGTAATATTGGTAAAGTTCGGTTACAAAATAGTTTTAGCATACTTTGCGAACCAACCGAACTGTCAGTTCGGTTACCTAGTGTTAAATTCTATAGAACCGAATTGTTCTTCGTGTTCTTCCTTTCAGGAAGTTCAATTAACAAACTAGGTTTTTTCTGAAAATCCACCTAACCGAACAACGCACTGTAACTTCCATTTGAACCCTATTTTGATGATTTCTATTCAATTTAACGAATCAAAATCAAATTAAAAGTAATGAGTTTGTGGGAAAATACCTGCGGATTTTCATAGTGGCAGTTTCAGGGTTCTTCTTGCGTCTTTGGTACCCGATTATGACTTCACCAACCGGTTCCACTTCTTTTTCAATCTGAACTTCACTTGGGAGATTTTCTAAATGTGCCAATCCAGGACCTTCTCCTGGGAGTCTTGGGGTGTTCTTTCGACGCATTCTTATACTTGATTGATTAATCGACGATAATTTTTTTATGAATCGACGATTAATCGAAGAAGACGAAGTTGAAAGGAAGAAGAAGAAGAGAAGAAAAAAAAAACTTTTGTGCGGCTAAGGAAGAAGAGGGGTCTGATTTTGGTTTTTTGTTAATAAATTAGGATTAGGTTAAATTTATATTTGGGTGGTTATTAGGTTAGTTATAATATAAATTAGGGGAAAGGGTAAATTAGTAATCTTAATTTTTTTAGGACATCCCTTATAATTATAGGGTAGATGGCCCTATAAAACAATGGTCCCCGTTCTTTTAAAGCCTAATTTATGTAGTTCAAGCCTAGTATTTAGGTTTAAGCCTAGATGGAGTTTAGTCAAGCCCACCTCTTGGTGGACACTTAGCTCCGCGACCGGCGGACTTAGCCAATTCTGAAAACATTGCTAAAAGCAAACAAATACAGTTAATCATGGTTTACTTCATTACGGCTTTATTTTATTTTACAACCTCAAAATATCGTTCTATGCTCTCGTCCCTCCAATCGCCGACCGCTCAAGTTCATACACCTATGCCCCTAACGATTGGGGCCACCAAAAAAGCCAGCGAAACAGAGACCACAGAGTATAATCTAGCGGGCTGTTTGGTAACCATTATTTTAATGAATTATCAGTCCATAATCCATTATGCAGATTATAATGGATTCTATATGCGTTTGGTAACCATTATAATAATTGCTTATTTTAATCATAATTGAAAAAATCCATTATTTACATAAACAGAAAAAAGTTGTTTTGAAAATTTATTATAATCAATTATTTTTTCTAATAAACTCAAATTAAATTTTTTCTTCTTATTTTCTCTAAACTATCAAGAGAGTGACAAAAAAACAACATAAGACTAAAAAAATATTGTAGATCATTGTTCTTTCCTCACCTTTTCGAGATCATCATTCTAAGATAATCAATTATTTGAAAAAAGTGTTTGAAATTTATTTTTTTGAAAATGATTATATCAAAATCATTTATCAATTTAGTATCATAAATTTGGGCATTTGGACATAAGGTATTCATAACCTT
>JAJJMB010010084.1:1567311-1741123 GCA_023531105.1 Papaver atlanticum | reverse complement strand
ATCGAATCCTATTACCACCACTTTCACTACAATTAAAACTCACATCACCTCCCTTATTTGCTGAGAGAGTTAGAAGCAGGCTTAAATCTAAGAATACCCAAGGTAGAATAGATTATAATGAATATACCTTTGGGCAATTATCTTCTGAAATTATGTCAGAAGGTTTAGCTCTATGTGCCGATATAAAGCTTCATAGGCATTTACAAAAGAATAAAATAACTAAAAAAGAGGAATTAGGAGATTTCTGTGAACAATTCGGTTATAATTCTCTTCCACCAACCATTAGACCCAAAAGGAAAAATATTCCGCAATATCAAGGAAAAAGAATGACTAGGTACAATAGATACCCAAGGAAATGGAAAAAGCCAGATGTTCCTAGGAATAAGAAGAAGTCACAACAATATAATAATAAAAAAGAACCTCCAGTTTGTTACAAATGTGGAAAAATTGGACATTACCAAAATAAATGTAGAACGAAACAAAAGATAAATGAGCTAAATATAGATGAAGGGCTCAAACGGCAACTAAGCCAAATCCTCTTAATGGAATCTGAAAATTCAGATGAAACTGAGGAGGAATCTTCTGGAGAAGATTCTGATGAATCTTCAGACTCTATTTCTGGGTTAGAGGATAATGATTGTAATAATAATTGTTCCTGTAAGAGTTGTCTGCATAAAGAAATGACAGGCTTAGGAATTAATGTCCTTACCAATGAAGAAAATCTCATTTTAGAATTAATTGATAAAATAAGTGATCCTAATGAAAAACGTGTAGCCTTAGAACGATACATTGAGATGGCCAAACATGCTCCCAAACCAAACAAAATTGAGAAGAATCTACAACCTTATAGTTTCAAAGAAATTATATCAAGGGTAGAAAATAGAAACTCTAAGAAAGAACCCTCAATTAGTGAGCTTCAGGCTGAGGTTAATCAGGTTAAGGTTGAATTGCGAGAGCTCAAACATAGGATCCAGATATTAGAACTTCATGAACCGGTAGAACAAGGATATGACTCACAGGAAGAAAATTCCTTTGATGATATCCTACAGAACTATCAGGAAAAAGTTTCTACACAAAAAGATGTAGAAAAACCAGAATCGTCTACCCAAAATCAAGAAATAAAGGAGTTGCAATTTATTAATATAATTGATAAAGTGGTAACTCAGAAATGGTATACTTTAGTCACATTAATTATAGGAAAAGAGTATACTTTTCAAACCATGGCACTTATAGATTCAGGTGCAGATCTAAACTGCCTAAATGAGGGAATAATACCAACAAAATATTTTAGTAAAACTACCCAAATTCTTAACACTGCAGATGGAAACAAACTTATAATTAATTATAAGTTATCAGATGCTGCAATTTGCAATAATGGGATTTGTCTGCAAACACCATTTATTATGGTGAAAAATCTATCTCAAACATGCATCTTAGGAACACCATTCCTAAATATGTTATACCCATTACAAATTAGTAGTACAGGAATTGAAGCTTTGGTCTAAGGTCATAAAATTACTTTTGAATTTGCTTCCGAACCAAAGCAAAAATTTATTAATCATATTCAGGATAAGATTAAACGAAAAGAGAAATTTTTATTCTTTTTAAAAGAAGAAATCCAGTATAAAAGGATTGAAGAAAAACTAAAATGTCCTAAAATCCAAAAACAAATAGAAGAGGTCAATAATACATTAATAAAGGAAGTTTGTGCTGATATCCCTAATGCATTTTGGGAAAGGAAGCAACATATAGTAGAGTTGCCTTATGAACCGGATTTTTCAGAAAAAATGATTCCGACTAAGGCTAGACCAATTCAGATGAATAACAGACTACTTGAAATATGCAAGACTGAGATTCAGGATTTATTAGATAAAGGTCTAATTAGGAAAAGCTATTCTCCATGGAGTTGTCCGGCCTTTTATGTTGAGAAGGCAGCAGAATTAGAAAGAGGGGCTCCAAGGTTAGTAATAAATTACAAACCACTGAATAAAGCCTTAAGATGGATTAGGTACCCTATTCCTAACAAAAAAGACCTCCTAGATAGATTATATAATGCTGGAATCTTCTCAAAATTTGATCTAAAGTCTGGATATTGGCAAATCCAAATTGCTGAAAAAGATAAATATAAAACAGCATTTACAGTTCCATTCGGGCATTATGAATGGAATGTCATGCCTTTCGGGTTAAAAAATGCTCCATCAGAATTTCAGCATATCATGAATAACATATTTAATCCGTATTCAACTTTTACAATTGTTTACATAGATGATGTATTAATATACTCTGAATCTATTGAGCAGCATTTTAAACACATATTAACTTTTCTCAAAATAGTGAAGCAAGCTGGTCTAGTCGTATCTGCAAAAAAGATGAAGATATTCCAAACCCAAGTTAGATTTCTTGGGCATAATATTAATAAAGGTACTATTATACCTATAGACAGGGCTATAGCCTTTGCTGATAAGTTCCCAGATGAAATCAAGGATAAAAAACAATTACAAAGGTTTCTTGGGAGTCTGAATTATATAGCAGATTTCTATAAGGATCTAGCAAAAGATAGTAAACCCTTATATGCTAGATTAAGGAAAAATCCTGTAAATTGGGCTAGTGAACATACTATTGCTGTTAGAAAAATAAAAGCTAAGGCTAAAGAATTACCATGTTTAAATATAGCTAATCCTATGGCCTATAAAATAGTAGAAACAGATGCCTCTGATAACGGTTATGGGGGAATTCTTAAACAATCAGTTAATGGTAAGGAGCAATTAGTGCGATATACTTCTGGTATGTGGAAATCTGCACAACAGAATTATTCGACAATAAAAAAAGAAATTTTGGCTATAATTCATTGTGTCACTAAATTTGAAGGTTATTTGTTAAATCAGGCTTTCCTTATCAGAGTAGACTGCCAAGCAGCCAAGGAAGTGTTAGTTAAGGATGTTAAAAATTTAGCATCTCGTCAGATCTTTGCTAGATGGCAAGCTATTCTTTCAGCTTTTGACTTTAAGATTGAATATATCAAAGGAGATACTAACTCTTTGCCAGACTTTTTAACTCGTGAATTTTTACAGGGAAATAATGGAATCTCAATTGATTAAGGGTAAATCCCCAACTATTTCCCGCTCTACTAAAAAGAATGATCCTTTCAGCAAGAAGAATGATCCCTTTTTAATTAAAACCAGCCTCATTAAAGGTAATTCTTCCTCCCATCAAGAGGAGCGTTCTCCCTATTTAATGACCATGTCATTACCTCTTCTAGCCATTGAAACTGAACATATTCAAAGAAACCCGGCTGAAATTGCCTCAATATATTTGAAAAATCATATTTTACCACATTATGGTAAGACTAGAGATTTTTATGAAGCGATTCTCCTGGAAACAGGGTCTGTCCTTATACAACATAATGCCGTGGATAATAATAATATCCCTGGCTTCTCCAAATTGGAGATTTTAAAGGTCCTCTCTTACAGAGATTGGGGAATGAATCCCCATGATTCAAAAAGTTTTATAAACTACCCCCATTTGAAACCAAAGTTCTATAATTATACTGATTATATCAAAGCCTGGACACATGTTTTATGTGTTCAAAATCATAAATTTTCTCACTCCTGGTATATTGGATTTAAGCTCAAGGTAATTCAAGACCTTCCCAATTGGTTTCGAACGTGGTTAGGTCTTTGGGGGCCTACTAAAGATATATTACCAGGCTTTATTTCACAAGCCCTAGAAAAATTTATAAAGGCTAATAGCCATTCGTATGATAAAAGGCGGTTAATGTCTTGGTTCTTTAAATTATATGAAATCCCATGGATTTTGCGGTGGAATTATTCAATTGCCAGAGATGATGACCCTGAATGGGAATATATTCCATATTTGGATAGACAATTGTTCATAAAATGGTGGGATAGGTATAATGCTTCCCATCTTCAGCCATCTAATTTTGTGGTTCAATTTGTGGCACCTCAATTATTGGTGTCAGCCTCTTCTTCAGTCTCACCTAAGGACTTTTCTACACATATTCTGGCATTAAAACAGCAACATGGAAATCTATCTAAGGAAGACTTCAGGAAACAAATTTTAAAAATCTTGGACAGTGAAGAGATCAGCTCTCAACCTTCCTCTAGTTCTAAGGATGAAGATGTGGTCAAGTTAGAAGATGGTTCAGAAGACTTAAATGCTAATGAAGACGATTGCTATGGATTAATTTCCTAAAAGGTTTTTTCAAGATAAAGCTCTGTTCGACTCCATTATTTTCCAAGGACACGTATTCGCTTTTCTAGAAGGGAATCTTTAGGCATCGTTTTCTAGGTATTTGTCTGCCACTTTGTCCGGACACGTATTTGCTTTTTCATAAAGCAAAAAGTTTGGGTTATCCTTATCTTGGATTCTCTACCACGTATTCTTCTATTATTGGATGTTGTAATTTTGCGATAAGATTCTAGCTAGAGGAAATCTTATCTTGTTGTCTTTCCTCCTCTATAAATACTTCATATTTATGAAGGAGAGGAACAAGTTTTTCTTTGGAAGTTTTTAAGTTTTTAGTTCAAGTTTGAGTGTGAGTTTGAATGTGAGTGTGTGTGTAAAATTTGGAGTGTTTTCTTCCTGAGTGCATTTTTCTACCTTTGTCTGTGGATCAAGTTTGCTTTGGTATCAATAAATCTATAACTACTTTGTGAGTATATCTAATCTCTATCTTTGTTATCATTCATTTATATTTATACCGTCTGTTTCATTACTGTTTTAATTAATTCTGATATTAGAGTTCTTGTTAATTTATTTATTAAACTTGTTATTATAATCTGGGACCGTTTTGTTATTATCCTGAAACAAATTTTTCTTTCCAAAATTCAGAGTCTGAAGAACAGTCTTCTCTGCTGAATAGTTTGGAGAAGAAAACATCTCTATACCATCTATAATGGGAGAGAGTAGGGCATTTCAAATTAATGAGTAATTCTCTTGACCTCTCCATCTGTTGAGAGTTTGTGCCCACAAAATGTAAAGCAATTGTGTATAGTAATGTATTTACCGCATCGGCTTGATTCTGGACGAAACCATTTTCTAGTTTCACTTGCCTAACAGCATGTTCTATACTCCATTTTGCCTGATCAGATAAGTGAAAATCCCACCATCCTTTAAGTTGACCAGTAAATCCCGTGACTATGGCTTTAAAGATCTGGTCATCGGGATTTTGGAAATTGATCCTAGACGCAGAACTATACATGGTCATTTGTCTAATTGTATTTAAAATATGGTATTCTGTCATTCCATCTATATTCCATTCTACTATAGATCTTCCATCAAAAGAGACCTGGTTCCAGTTATAGTCTTCTTCTAATTGTAAACTACTGGTGTAGGTCTTGGGTAATAATTTCTGGTGGTAGGAAATGTAGCTGCATATTTTTTACCGAAAGATATTTTATTGAGAGTACTAGGTTCTGATGTTTGAAATACCTCTTCCAGTTTATCAACATCAATATTATTGTATTGCTCTTGTTTGGATAAAACATTGACAGCCTGAGATGTTTCTTTAGAGTTATTAGGTGCTTTAGGAGTAGATAGACTTAGAGATTCTAGCTTTTCGACTAAAGCATCTATAAAACTACTATCAGGATTGGATAATCTAAAGACATCTCTATTGATAATCGGGGCTGGCTTGAACAAAAGCCCCTTCGGAGGTTCTGGAGCTGTCTTATCTTCTATTGGCTTTGTACCACTAGTAGATGCTACCTGTTTATTAGTAGCTAGTATTGTCTCAATTCTAGTTGTCTGTCTTCCTAAAGATTGTAGACATAAATTGGTATAATTACCTTAGTGTATTAATTGGCCAATATCTTTCTGAGTTGCTGTCAGATTGGTTTCTCTGGATTCTGTCTTATATGGAGATGCTATGGCTCCTTTATAGGTTAGGACTGTCTCCGGAGGATGAATACTCTGGACGGGTTTTCCTTCTTTTGTCTCATATGTATGAAATGGAGTTTCTAACGTATTAAGAGATTCCTTATGGGTTTTTAAACCATGGTTATTGATTAAATCATCTAACCAATCAAAAAATGGTTTTTTATCCTGACTATGACTTAGGTAGAAAGCATAGGTCTTATATAATTTTGTCTTTTGATAAGGAGAGAATTTTGAACTGAACCATGCTCATTTATTCTTATTATTTGAGCTATGATATTCTTTTCGAAGCTCATCTATACTATCTGTAGGTCGTTGTATTACATTTACTTCAAAATTTAGATCTGAAAAGGTTGGCTTGGGTTGTTCAGGGATATTTCTATCACTTGATTTTGGTATATCAACCCTATAATAAGGTTTATTAACCTGATGTGGAGTCTGTTTGACTCCTTCTATTGTTATATCTTGCGAATCATTTATAAAATTGTTTATTGGATCTATGTAAGAAGATGAGGATACAGAGGGCCTTGGGGTACTCCCTTCTTTATCCATAATCTTAATCCTCGTTTTTCTACAGGATGTAAATTGTATTTCTACATCTCCATCTTCGTATTCAATGATTTGTTGGAGGTCTTGGTTTTGGCATGGTTTTAAGGGTACCTCTACCTGTAAAGTCCATTTCTCTGGGAGGGTAACCTGATCCCATTTAATTGTTTTGGGTATGACCGTATGAGCTTTACCTATATTGGTATGAAAAAGGGTGGTTTGCCCCTTAGTATCATAAATTTGGGCATTTGGACATAAGGTATTCATAACCTTATAATATATCCTATAAACGACGGCTAAGTTTTGAGATCCCGTAACCATATCAAACCCCTGAGTTCTAACATTCAATGTTAGAGTTTTTAGGAGGCCTGGATCATTAAGGGATACTGAAAAGTTTGGGAAACAATTGAAGTAAATCGGACCCTCACATAATGTAGATTCAATTATTCCCAACAACAAATCAGTAAACTTATTATGCCTACAATCCCTAACACATAAAAGTACAGAATTATTTAATCCTGTCCTTGTTAATGGTTTGACTGCTATCTGGATTAATCCAATATGAAGATAATTAAATTTCTTTTGTTTATGATCGTCAATCATTCTAGAAGAGAAAAGCTCAAAATTATCATTTGAATCTATTATTGATATTGTTTTTTCTACTGTTTTGATTGCATAATCTGTTTTAAAATGAAAAGATCCTTTTTTATAGACCTCATTAACAGGGACTTTAGGGATGTTCCAATTTTGTAATTTTTTCTCAATATCATGCATTATTATTTCCTCTGAGTTCAGAGTTATCTTATTTTTTAAATTGTTTTTCCTGGAAAACGATCTGACATAACTAGCCATAATTAGGGATTATAAAGTCTAAACGGTCAACAGGAATCAATGCTCCACCTTCACACGGAAACTTCCTCTTAATCGGTTTTATGAGCTCACTGCGACTAATATTTAACAAGGCCGGCAAGTAAAATGGTCGATTGTGTTCCCACTCTGTCTCCTTTTGAGTTTCAAGACGGAAGTCCAGATTTTAATTCTCACTATGGGAGGGTTGGACCCTTCACAATCCTTTCTCCCTGGTTTGGGCCTGTTATGGTAAAGCCCAATCCAATCATCGATGTCATCCGTAGATATGGTGGCTAGGGGTGAGCATTTTAACCGCACTCCGTGGATTTAACCGAGACCAACCGTATTTTTGCGGATGGATGTTCGGACCGTTCGCTAATGGGTTGGACGCGGATGAGATTTTTGAAATCCAACGGATTACGGATTGGGCATGGATGCAACCTTGAAAATCCGTTGGACATCCATATCCGTTAGATTAAGAGCATTTATATAGTTTTTAGAAAATATATATATAGTTTGGAATTTTTAAGGTGTTTGGTTGGAGTGTTGTCCATTGCACTTCTATATTTATATACATATGTAAAATGTGTAGGTTCTATAAGAAGTCATCTATGTTGGTTTTAGTTTTTCATTATAAATTTTAACTAACACAAATCCATTGGATTATCCACACCCAATCCGTTCATCCGTGCATCCATTGGATGTTGGATTGGATGCGGATGCCAAATTTGAAATCCTTAGTGAATTGGATTGGATGCGGATGAGGTAAAAACCGATCCATACCGGCCCATGCTCACCCCTAATGGTGGCACTGATTCCCCCTGTCCAGGAAAACGTAAGCCTAAGTAAGGGCAACTCCTATGGTGTGGAGGTAAAAACATCCATAACTTGATGAGTATCCATATATATGAGGACCCTCAGCAAGTAGTAGTGGAGTAAAAACTCACCGTGGGAGAAAACGAAAAAGTTAGGTCCATCCGATCATTCACAGTTCGGATTATCAAAAAGAAGAAAAAAAAAAAAAAAAAAACCTCATTCAGTTGAATTTGAATAGGTCTCAAACTTTAATTAGCAACACTTGATAAGAGTTGCTAATATGGAAAAATCCGTTACTGCAATCTAGGAACAACATATGAGTCTCTGTTTACAACTTTTAAAATAGTAAAACTCCCAACCGGTTTTTGAGTGGCCGGATAGAGATAGTATATTTGTTGTATCCGGTCGTTAACTGACCGGATGGGAGAAAAAAATAATAAAAGAATAATATATCCGGACACTAAATGTTCGGATAGGATATCCGGTCAGCCTCTGACTGGATGGATACTCCATAGCAACCTCCTCACATTTGAAGAGTGGTATGTGGACCTCATCAACATGTGGATGATAAATTCACCCATAGTAGCATATTTTGGTCCATAAAATTTGGACTATCACAAAGATATAGTTGATTTTTGGCTCCATAGGACTTGCCCTAACAAGGACTACTCTAAACCTTACGCACAGTACAATTTGAGTCTCGATTGAGGCCATGCCTTAATTGTACCTCGGTGGAACAAGAAATGATCGGCTGTTTTATTCTCCAACTTATGCACAGCACAATGCCTCCCCACATAATATTGTAGGCTTATACTGACGATTCCGGGTTAGTGTTACATCCCTACTCAAAGCACAGGTCAATATGAGTCTCAAACGATGATGGACAATCTTCAATAGTGTTACATGCAATATACGTAATCCCAATCGATGTCGGGGTTTTCCAATGATTCATCCTCGGGCGACAGTTCTGTTTCTAGAGTGTTCAAAAATCAACATCCAAATTCTAAATTAATACTCAACCCCTTCTTACCATTGGACCGATAGCCTCTTAGTCTCAGGGCCGTCTTACAGTTTCGGAGTGCCCTAGGCGAACTTCAATTTTGAGGCCTATTTACGTGATATTAAGTCAAAAGCACAGGCAATTATTTAGTTTTGGAAATAAGTTTGCATAGTACTAAAAGCGATAATTTAGAATTAGTTTGGCGGTCGAAGGCCGTTGATTTTTTTTCCAGTTTTTTTCGGTTAGATTCTGGCCGTATACTTCCAATTTGGCATAAAAACATCCCAAAATCGGTATCTAACTTATATTAGTGTTGCTTTTAGTTGTTACAAATAGTTTATAACAATTATAGTTGTTACAATTGTCTGTTATATTTGTAAATGTAACAAAATCATTTAGTAACACTTATGACTGTTAGTAATTGACTTGTAAACAAAATATTTTTGGGCCCCCAACAATTTGGGGCCCTAGGCGACCGCCTAGCTCGCCTGCACCCTAAGACGGCCCTGCTTAGTCTTGGTACTATCCATGCCACTGTCCAGCACTGTAGCCAACACAAACTCCCTGCCCGCCCAGTTATTATGGAGAGGCAGCAAGTACCACGGCAAGTACTTTGTTCAACGACCTATTTTCTCGGTCAATTATGTACTGCTTTGACGTTAATGTTTTAAATTATTGTATCTCGTGCATAAGCAAGTATCGACATACATGCTTCAAAAAACAAAAGTATCGACATACATGCTGCATGCACTATGAATGCGCACCCCAACTACACAAGGCTCAAGATTTAATAGCATTGATTAGTGTTAATGAAACAGATCTTGTCCAAACTCCCAAAACATAAATGACCGTATAAACCAGAGTGTTATTCACTCACTTCGCAAAACTGGTGAACGAAAATCCCTCCTCAAATTCCTACACTGCAGTTACGTGTCGTCCGTTGAATTACTGCTACAGAAAACCACCGATAATCGATCAGTGTTTTACCGACACGTGTCCAGCGATCTCCAGCTGTCATCCACATAGCGAGAATTAAGGCATTTTGGCGCGAACTAACCTGGTGGTTTACACGTCTTCTTCTTTCTGGGTAAAGGAATAAGTTCTAATGGGCCCGCAGAAACCCATTTGTGGATTTGTACGCCCTACCCCCATTTAAAGTTTTGCCAGTAGAACTGGATACTCCCCATACATAGCCATCATGTAACATGCATGGGTTGGGTTTAAATGCAGGATGAGACATTAATACCCTTCACCTTCTATCACAAGATTCACACCGCACAGATTTTTCTACCTACTACCAGGTTTCAGTACGGGGCTCGTTGGGATGAATAATAACGAACCTCTCCTCCCCATAATAACTGCTAATGTGGAAAGTGGAAACAATGTATACCGTTGGATTGTTGATTTTGATACAAAAAGGGAAAAGTCAAGTATATAAGATCCGTTATGCAAGTTACAGAGCACAAGACGTGTATGATCACGTGAGGTTCAGGTGGTCAGATTTTTCTGATTTGGTTTTTATTTATTTTTAGAGAAAAAGAGAAGGGTGTGGTTGAGGTGTGGGGTGGTGGTGGTGGTGGTAGTGGTGGGATTTATCTAAAAACATTGGGCGAAGAGACCAACCGCACGTCTTGGATGAACGGTTGATGTTGAAAGCTGAATTCTTATCTTGTCCGTACGCTCTTTTTCTTTCCCTTCTATTTATTTTTCTGTTTTTAATTTTGTTTTTCTGGGACAAAATCTGAAGGCTCTTTAACTTTCACGCTATCTTTTTTTTCATTTTGCTAATTGAATTTATTAAACAGGTTCTGCAAGAATCTAAGATATTTGTTTTCTTTTTAACAAAAGATACTATATTATTTTTTAATATTTAAGGTATCCTATACAGTAAAATTAGTCATTCGCAGTTGACTTGGAAAATATGACTTTTCATGTGCATGATTTTATTCCTTGTTACAAAAATTTAACCAGACTCTAGATTCTGATTCTGCTTGAGACAAGAACAAACCGAATGATAGTTTTTCACAGTAGGGAGTGAAAAGATGATAACACTGTCTTTTTGCAAGATATTGTATTTTTCACAAGAGAACGCAACATGTATTTGGTAGACTAGAGACTTGTGAATCAACAGCATAACCAAGAGCAAGTGAAGTTAGGTAAAGAAACTACCAAGTGTGAAGTGATACGGTGGTGACTTTCGCAAGAGTGCAGGCCTGCTGGGTAAAAACCTTTGTGGACTATCAGTCTGATCCAGTCATGTTACAAAAGGGAAGCTAATGTTATGTATTTGCTACTTTATTTGAGTAGTCTAATGCGATTTGTTAACTCCAAGAAAACAGTTTCCATTCTATCATTGTTAGTGCTTCTGTTGTTATTGCACATTCTACTACTGGTATCAATGATATTAGACTCCCATTCGGCATTTCTGCATTCCACATGTTATCACAAACGGGAGAAGTAGGTAAGTTTGTTTTTTCGTTTTTTATACAGAAGAAGTAAATTGTCATCACTGATCACATTAAAAAGGAAAAACAGGTTATGGATGTCACATATTTCGACAATGTTTCCAGCTGCTAGTTCCTCATGAGAAGGGGTCAGGAAAGCCTTACTTAGCTACGTTAAGGGCCCGAGTTTCATGGACTTGAACGGCCTTTCTACTATTCTCTCTCTTGTTTTTTCTTTCCTTTTGTGCCCAAGATTGAGAGAGCTTATTAACTTAAGTTACGAGTGTTATCCAACAATAATGACACTCAATAGTACTAGGTGGTTTATCTAACTAAACTCTAGTAATCCCAAATTTCTTACTGAACAGCAAGTTCATCTGCTACTTTTTTTTTTCTTTTTCTTTTTTGATAAAAGAAGAATTATTATCAAGGAGGAGTAGTGATGTTTAGGTCTCTTGCCAGGAGACTATAGATGATAGCAGAAAAATTATTACGATAAACTACAGATAATGATGTTTCTCTAACAGATTTTGCAACACTATCTGCAAATTGATTGTGATCACGACCAACCAAATTAAATTGACAATTATTAAAACTTAAGCTTAAATGTTTGATCTCTTTTAAGATATTTTTGTTCTCCCATTGAATTAAAAGACTATCCTCAAGAAATGATTGAATGGCTAGCTTAGCGTCAGCTTCAATATGAATGTTGGAAATGATATTACCAATTTTGAATGGCTCTCAAGTCATTATTTGTTTGTTTACGGCTAGGAAGTTGGTACTTTTGTTGGAACACTTTTGGTATATCAGGCACCAATAGAGTATATCTGAATATTAATGCACATATGATACGCATGTTACAGTGATACTAATCTGTGTTGACTGTAGATCCGACAATAGTTAAAAATGGGATTTACTTTGCAAAATTTATATTTGTTTTATATGTATTATAAAAATATGGTTGTTAAGTTAACCGGAGATACCTTGATTAGATAAAAAGAATATGTTTCAATTAAATAGAGTAATTTTGATATTAAAAATAAATTAATTAAAATGATACGCATTGGTGTTTGTTGTATTAATTTTTATCCTAACGTTACGAACCGATATGGGTACGTATCAATCTAGTATATGTTGATATGAAACAGATAAGTAAGATAATGGTAGCTTCAAGATTCTTTTACTGATAGTGATTGTATCAGTTGAAACCATGGCTCGCCATACTAGAGTCAATCTAGTATTAATACACACCAATACTGTTACGAAATATTATTATCAATATTGTTGATGGAAACTAACCGATATTAATCAAACTTGAGAGGTATATCTAGTTAAGGTGTTGTCATTCTTCGTCATATAACTTTACATATACTGTATGCTTATGCTTGAATGCAATTTTAAGTATAATACATAAATAAAATAAAACTCATTGAATTATTTAATCCAAAAAAACTTTGTAGTTAGATAAATTGTTATGGTCAGAATAATTAAGCATATCTTATTGTATGCATAAATTATAATATCAATGTAGAAATACACGAAGGTACGAAAAAACCACCAACTTTTTCAATTTGACATATATATCTTAGACACTCCTTAATTGGTATTTTGGATAACGAGAAGACCTTGTAATAGCCAACAGAAAGAAAAGAAAGTCAACTCAAGATTTTATTAACGAGAAAAACTGCATGTAAAGAAAATTTTCAGTACCTAGTCCAGTTTTGATTAATACTCATTGAATTTAAGCCACTACACTCTCACCTGATATGCAACTTCGATCTAGTGTAGTTGAGCAGGAATAAAGCTCTTCTGGTTACCCCGCTTCAACAGTTCCCAATAGCCACAACCATTTTGAGCATACACATGTGAATCCCCTATCATTCAAGCAGCGGGTTTCAAACCCCTAACCTATAACTTGAGAGTTTGACCCCTGGCCAACTGGGCTAATCCCCGTTATCGAGGATGCTAACAGGGATTAGCCTAGAATTTTAGACTCCAGAATACTAACTCCAAAATCAGGTTGGAATTTGTACTTTTCTAGAGTTTTAGACCCTGCTGAAATAAAACATGATATTAGGAATGTAGCACTAGTACAAGAAGACACTGGAGACTGTACTGCAAAAATTTCTTATAAGAGACTAGTTGAAGTGGAGGCTGAATCGGAACTACACAAAGTTGCAAAGAGTAAACTAGCCCCTCCAAAGGTATTGTTCATTATCTGGGCTGCATTACATAATTCAGTTCCTACAAGGAGAATGCAAGAAAGCAGAGGGGTTGTTATTTCTTCAAATTTATGTCTTTTCTGCAATTCTTTGGTGGAAACAATGGATCGTTTGTTCCTTAGCTGCAGTTGGGGGTATTATTTATAGAACTTCTTTATTTCATACCTGCACGTGAAATGGGTGATGAATATGGAATATATCTCTCTGCTAAGGGGACGGAGATTGGATACTAGTTCAGTGAGACAGAAAACAGTATGGCATTTTCTGCCATTTGCTATTAGCTGGGAGTTATGGTTGAAACGAAATAACAGGGTGCATGGAGGAAGATGCAAATCAAAGGACGAACCGGTGCATGTTGTGGTATTGGATATCTGCTTATGGAGTTCTTTTACAGAGATTTTCAGAAACTATTCCATGAATCAAGTTTTATATCAGTGGGAGGATATAACTCATTTGTAAATACCTCTTTGTTCTTTTTTCCTGGGGATCTGTTGATCCAAACCTTGTAAATATCTTTTCTTCTTTTCAATATATATCCTTTCTTACTAATAAAAAAAAACAATCAAATTCTATCATTGTCTTTAGGCTAAGTGCTATGGTTCTCCAACTTCCCCATTCAAGTAGGAAAAGTAAGGCCATAAGTCCCTTTTTGACTTGATTCAAGTTGTGGTTCAAGAGCTTATTCGAATGTGAACTTGAATCAAATTTGGTGTGTCTAATGGTTGGGCGCACCAAATCTGAGCCGTCAGATTTTTTTTATAAGTTAAAATCTATCAACTTCTTTATTTTCCCCTCACTATTGGGCGCATCAAATCTGACCCATCAGATATATATTTTTATAAGTTAAAACCCAACGGCTCTAATATTTGGTCCTGACCATTGGGCGTATTTTGAAAGTTGAATTGCCTCTCAAGGGAATGTGTATTCAACTTAAAAGTTGAATTTGGATAACCATAGAAGTTAGTCTAAGAGTTGCTTTACAATACGTCAGGAAGAATTCGTCATACGACCTCCAACCGGACGACTAGATTTGTATAGATTATCAAACACACAGCCAAGGAATATTGTATGATTACAAAACTCAGTGCTAATCACCAAAACATGAAACTTTTTGGCTTTTTAATAAAATGGCTAGATTATACAAAACTCATTGCTAATCACCGGACGACTAGATTTGTATAGATTATAACTAAGAAAGTGGTCGTTTTTTTGAATCATTATATAAAACGGCCGAATTAAACTTTTTTGGTCCCGTTTTTTTTAAGAAAACGGGTAACAGCAGTTAGCTTCCTACGTGTCAGTTACACTACTTAGTAAAAGACATTTAAACTCTTCAATAGGCCGAGTAGGCTGTGAAAATACTTGGGGTACCAAAATACACCACTAACTTTTTTGTAGGTAATCTGTATGGACAAACTCAACACAACTCCAAGAGTTAGAACTCAATCAAGGAAAGTGTCTAGAGTTATATCTCTCTCTCTCTCTTTTTATTAGAACGTTTACAGAATTGAATCCGTGAACCTAATTACAAAGAGAGTTCTTGGACGGTACTAAAGACCAATATCCAAGGATCAATCAAGTCTTATCCAACAAACTAGGTCGGACGTATCTACTGTGAATGATCAACGCACAACCTGTGATATTTCAATTATAAAGATAAACAATATAATGTGGAAAAAGAAATAACACAGACACCAGAAATTTTGTTAACGAGGAAACCGCAAATGCAGAAAACCCCCGTTACCTAGTCCAGATTGAACACCAAACTGTATTAAGCCACTACAGACACTAGCCTACCACCAATTAACTTCGGTCTGGAATGTAGTTGAGCCCGAACTCAATATCCCACTGCTTCAGGTACATTCGCGCTCCTTACGCCTCTTGAATCCCAGCAGGACTCCACGCAATTGATTCCCTTAGAAGGCGTCACACCAACTAAGAGTTGCTTCAACTTAATTGAATACTTTAAACCAGATCTGCCTCCCATAGATTAAGCCTATATAATTGATTTCCTGATTTACGATCAAAATGGATGATCATATCAAGCGTAGGATCAAGGTGAAGGAAATCGATAGTAATTTGACAAAAGTTTAGTTATCCTCAAAATCCGGACTTATGCAACCCAAAATGCATCCTAGATTATTATTCACCTCACAAGCATAAAACTTGCGGAATCACAAAGTTGAGACGAAGAGAACTTTTTGATTTCTATCTATCTTGTTCAAGTGATAAATCAAAAATCGAACAAGATCAGGATACTCAAGTTATCAAGATAAAAGATAACTGGACCTGCTTTCATAAATCCCAATGAAGTCTTTGATAGTCGCTAAACCCTAAAAAGGTTTCTGGAGAGGACGACTCTAGATACAACTAGGATACACCAAAAAGTAGTGTCAGGATTCAAAGATCTCAGTTGCCAAGAGTTCCCCTTATATAGACTTCAAAGCATAAGTTGCTTTAGGTTTAAGCTAGGATAGCTTTGGAACCAAGTAAACAATATTCACCGTCAGATGTAAACTTTGAATCTTATTCACATAAACAAGATATACACTCTGGTTAGGTAAACCGTAACCGAACCATGTACAAAGACTATGTTCAACATGGTTAGCCGAAACTAGTCGGTATGAACTTAAAAGCTTAACACTCATTTTCATGAACACAAAGACATTGATCTTGAGTCACAATCATGTGATCAAATGAGTCTAGTGTTTTTAGAGAATTGATGAAATACAAATCATCTCGTAGAAATAATTTAATCGCATTTGAACAAAATCGACATAGTTTGTAAATGCACAAAGTACAAATACATGAGTTGTTCGTGAATCGACTGAGTCATGGTACGCTGACCGGTTTGCAAACTTATGAGCAAAACCGAGTTCCAGAGTTGACAGAACTTTTTTAGTTCACGTACCGGTTTGCATACTTAGGTACAAAACTGAGTTCCGGAGTTGACAAAAAAAATTCAGTTTGCGAGCCGGTTTGGAAATCTTAAGACTTTACCAGTTCTGGAGTTCACATAACCTTTTCAGTTTGCAACAGGTTTAGGTAGTAAACTGGTTCAGGAACATATAACTGTATTGGTTCGCATACCAGTTTGGATACTTAAACCCGATTCCCTTACCACAATTCCAAAATGGTTTACATACGAACATGCATACCTATCCGGATCACGAAACAAACAGATTTTCCCATGACGTGCATATGAATATGCGTATCACACAAATATGTATGTTGATATATAGCTACTCCGCTACGTGTACGAGTACATGTAATACGACTTCAGACATATAACATTTCTCTCAGTTTGTAAGACTGATAACAGTATCTTGTATTCTGAATATAGTAGTTCTGTATTTCTTTAAATCAAGCCGAAATATTCCCGAATGACATCAATGACACATATCACTATTCCAGGCTATTTTCGAATGATAAACTTTAATCATGATTTGGTTCCTAACAATAAACTATTCTCCACTAAAATTGATCAAGTATGAACAAATGTTCATTAAGCTTAGTCATTATATTTTGAGAAATTCATAAACTAAATAATTAGTTCTCGACTCGAAATTCTTGTATATGAAAGCTAGTCTAATTAGTTATGCGACAAATGTCTCAAGGATAGAAAAGTGAATATAACTTGAGAAATAGGTGGTTCAGTCTTCACTTACCTATTGTTGATGAAGTTCTCGAAAAGCTTCGGTTGATCTTCGCCTTCAAACGGTAGAATGCAAATGATGACTGGTTCGTTTCTCAACTACCTCTATCCTAGACCGATACTTAACTAATTGTAGACTAGAAATCATAATTTTGACAACTAAATTTGACAACAAGCTTGAGATAAAAACACTTGTGAGTTCGAGCAAGCAATGCTCTAACAATCTCCCCTTTTGTCAATTTTAGTGACAAAACTATTAATACATATGGATAACAAAAATAAATCTTTGAAAAACTCCTCGATCCATCATGCCTTGATTTCTGTGGTTTCTTCAACTCTCCTTGAACTCTTCGTTATTTCAAGTCGCAATGATTCTGAACGTGTTCAACTCAACATCGTTGTTTTTGAAGATCCATAGCTATAACAACTTTCATCGTTATACATAAACATATTATTATCTTATCTCCAAAGTTCAATTGTATCTCAACTCTGAAGTAATACTACAGTGATATGTTTCTCCCCCTTAATCAATACTTACATTTTTTGTATAATAGGTGAAACCTATAGTTTAATGATTCACTCTCCCGTACATAATGATCCGTAAACCATGTATGTAGTATGAAACTACTAAATAATTCTCCCCCTTTCTGTTAATAAAATTAACAAAGGTACGAAAATCATGGGATCATAATGAATACAACCAAAAGATATCTCAATTTTAAGGAAGATAGAGATACTACATATAATAACATGGTTAAAATGCAACTTTTCATATCAACTTATTTAGATGATTTCACATAGTAATAAATACTTAGAGCTCATCCTAATAAATACTTATTTAGATGACTTCACATGATACAAGCATCCCCTTTAAAATTCTACAGCCTCACTCCCCACAAATTAAGATATAGCAAATAAGCACAAGTTCATTTAAGAACTCTCCCCCATTAAATGTCATTCCCAAGAGAACAACATGAGTGACCTTGCTTGTGTGAAAAAGAAGGATTTTGGCGGACATTAAAAAATCACAAGGATTTGTATCCAAAGTATCGACATAAATTAGTCTCAAGGCCAGTTACGAACAACGAGACAATTTTACTCGATTTTACTCAACATAAGAGAATCTTACGGAGTGTGTCAAGCAGCAAAAACATAAAAGTGTGATCACAAGTAGATCAATACTGCTAGAATAATCTCAACGAGTTTGTTCTATTTTCCATTTATAAAAACATAATAGATTTAACTTCTGAGCATATATGAAATATTAGCTCGATTCACGAAAACGTAAAGGCACAAATATTTCATAAGACTTTTGCAATAATTAAACCAATGATGATTACATACTGCAAGTTCATCTTCCAATAACTCTATAATTTAAATAAATAATTTTAAAAACTTGCAAGATGAAAAACGTTAGAAATAGATATGTGTAATCACAATCTTTGCTATACCAAACCCTAGTTATCCTTCTCAAGAACAAATTCTCAAAAGAAGTTTCCTAGATGAAACTAAAGAGAATTAACCAAAGGTTTACTCATGTTCTTTATCGTCGGAATCACCCATAGAAGCTTGAATCTTGTTTATTTCGTCATTGATGTCGGGAAATTTTGTAGCAATCACACATAATTGTTTTTTGCATACCTTTTACCTTGGAGTTGATCTTGCAAACATATTTGTGCATCCGTTGAAGAATAATCAAGGTTGTTGGATCACAAGAACCGTCAAGAGGTGAAATAGATGTCCCTTTTCTTTTGTTTTCGTTCATTCTCATACGTTTGAATGTATTTTCACGAACTAAAGTGGGATCTCCAATGAAGTTTCTGAAAAGACGAGGGTACCCAAATACACCACAATCTTTTATTTATGGGCTATCTTGCGTTTCCTCCCCTCCCAAGATCGCTAATTAGCGTTTCCTCCCCAAAAAGATTGAAATTAGCGTTTCCTCCTATCGTTATATTTTCCATCAATTACTCAGTTAGCTGAGTCAGCAGGAGTACACGCGTGGCATAGATTGTACACATGTTTCATGATCTTCCCAAAATACCCTCAACTAAAACAAAATAATCTCACACACAATCTCGTTTCTCAATTACAGTACCAACACAACTCAGCCCCGTCTTCCAGATTCGAAACCCATGAACATTAGCACAAACCCATTCCTGCAAATCAAATCCATCTTCTTCACCAACAGCAACAATAATTCTCCAATCGTTTAATTAACACATCTTCAATTACCCATTCGATTACTCTCAGATTCCTTAAATCATCCAAACCACATCACCCTTGTTACTGTCAACATCCATCACTCACAGACTTTGTTAGAAACTTGATTTCGAGATAAACCCATCTTCAATTTCTTCATGATTCAACGAGAACAACAACTAATTACAAAACCTAGATTCAATTTCAGATTTACTCTTTTTAATTCTCTTAAAAGTAAGATTGAATCTGACTATCTAGTTAATTCTCTTAAAAGTATATTGGAGTTAGTCCATACAGATTGCTAAGCAAAATATTGGGTGAGGTTGTTAGACCCCCACCTTTTCAATTGTTATCAGAGCAGTCAAACATGTTTAAGACCTCATAAGTCTTTGTTTGTAGCAATCTGACTATATGGACGGCAGTAATCTCTCTGATAACGCAACATCAGTTCAGAGTTCCTTTGAGGTGTTTCAAAATCCTGAGACATCTAAAAAATCTCCTGTATCTGCCTATGTGTCTGAATCTGCCTTCAACTGGGAAAAGTGTCTTGATGAATAGTTTGATGATCTTTGACCATGTATTAATGAGGAAGTCTCTCAATATATCAAGCTCTTTGACCATGCCTTGATAGAAAAGAAGTCAACAGCTTGCTTGGGAAAATATTTGGCAACTCTCTGTCAAGAAAACAGAAAGATGATAAAACTATTTAAAGGTTATGATTGTGGGTACAAACTACTACAATCTACCGTTAAAGATCAAGAGGAAGATTTACGCTCAAAAAGGTCTGAATGTGATAATCTTCTTCGAAATCTCTTTGTGTTGAAAGAAAGACTTGCAGAATCTGAAGCAAGATATGACTCTCAGCAAAAATGTTTTAATGACAGAGAACTCGGTCTTCTCGCCAGAGAAAAATCTTTGGAGACTGATCTCGCTGCTTCCCTTGATAATGTAAAATCACTGGAAGAGAATCTGAAAAGATTCAATTACAAAATTATCTTCTATGCTTGGAGCATGTAAAGAACATCGTGATACACGTGGTCTGGGCTATAAGGGAATAGACGCTCCAAGTACTAGTAAGATCAATTTTGTTCATCCTAATGACAACTCTTCATGTGAAAAAACTTTTCCAGCAGCTGACGATCTTAGGAACAAGTATTGTGCTCCTTCGAATCCAACTCGCATGAGAACAGTCAAGAACAATTCCTATAACTGCTATTATTGCGGAAATAAAGGACACCTTGAACGGAGATGTCGTTTTCGACCGAGGAATGAAAAACTTTACAACATTCTTGCATGGATGTCTAAAGAAGTAATTAAACATGTCTCTCATCTTGTTGGAGTAAAAGCCAGTGTCTGCAATCAAGAGAAATGTTGTGATGAATCATTTCTAGATTATGATTTTGAGACAAAAAATGCCTACAACTGTAGAAGGAAGAATGTCAGATGGTCAACTGACTCCTTAAATTACTCTGAGAAGAGAAAAAGGCATAGGAGAAATAAAAAAGCTTAAAATTCCATTACTCTCTCTGAAGAAGACTTTGAACCCAAGGTGTCTGCTCCATATTTCATTCATATCAATAATCGTGTCTCGGAGCTCAAGACCAGCATAAACAAACTCAAACGGAGCATTAGAAAGGCAAGAAAAGCAGCAGATTCAGGTATCCCTTGTTCTCCTCTGGTTAAATCTCTTTCGACTAATCCTAGTGATTTTTCTGAAAATCTTCATGAAGGAAAGAGAAAAGAAGTCAATATTCTTAATGAGCAAAATTCTCATCAAAATACAGCTTGACTGCTCAATGTAGAATCCTTCTTGTAATTGTGGAAGGATGCTCATAATTCTCAAGAAGTTTTTTTTTTTTCTTGAGAAAGTAGTTGTTGTTATAGTTTACTTTTCATTATCTTTTCCCTTTACGTGATGATGATCATAAAACTGTTGAGCCTTGCTCCAGTACTTTACTAGATGTAATGTTGTTGATCGTCCACTCTTGAGAATAATTCCTTGTTGATTTCCTTGAAAGTTTTTCTTCATTGACCAATCAGTTATCGTTTATCAACAATTATCATATGTTCTGTTGAACTAAGAATGTCATCAATTTGTTTAGAATGATTCTTGAGTTTTTTTTTAAGGCTTGTTCTAAAATTTGGCTACATTACTCTCTTGGTCGTGTACCAAGTTAGTAACCATAAGTGCACGTACTCCTGACCCGCACGCAACATATATGAGTAACCCTAGGGTTTCCTATGAAACACTTATATATATATATATATGTATATGTATGTATCATTCTCCTTTTTGATACATACACGTTCTGTAACGTTAAAGAAATTCTCCTGAATTTTGTGTGCACAATGGATGGATGCAACAAGGAAGACAACGTTGAGAAGGGCAAGACTATCGAGTTTCACGAGAACCCTGTTTTCATAACCTGCTATCATGATGTTGATCATGAAAACAAACTACCAGTTCAGATGTCATCACAACTGGTAGGAAATATTTTTCGAGATTTTGAGGTCGTTCGTGAACAACTTGGAATTGCAACAAGGAATCTTGAATATCTGAAAAACGAACTGAAGAAAGAAACTGATGAGCTCGTCCATGTTCAATCTCTGGTTGCTGGTCATATTTAATGTTTTTCGAATTATGTTCTCTAAGAGTTGTTTTGATTATGTCTAGGAAACTTCTTATGAGAATTTATTCTTGTGTTTTAAGAAGGATAACTAGGGTTTGGAACAACCATTATTGTGAGTACACATAGCTATTTCCAACATTTTTCATATTGCAATGTTTTTAGATTTATTTATTTAAATTTTAAAGTTTGTTTGGAAGATGATTTTGCAGTATTAATCTTTATGGTTTTATATATTGCAACTTGTTATGGGATATGTGTGTTTACGTCCGTGAACTATGATTGTCCCATACATGGTCAAAAGTTAAGTCCTTCATATGCCGATATGCAAGTATTGATAAAAGATTGAATGAACTTTTGACAAACAAAAGATAAGCCTATTATGTCATTATGCAAATAGTGATGGAAGATAGGATGAGCTTTTGTTTACAAAGATTAAGTCTATTATATGTCATTGTGCAAATAGTGATGAAGAATAGAATGAATCTTTGTTTATTCCGCATTATTGATCTTCCCTGATCCATATTTTTATGTATATACTGTGTGGCTCCGTAAGTTTTCTTATGTGAGCATTTCCAATTAAATTAATCATGGGTTCTCTTGTGGTTAATTTAGTTGAGATTTTTGGATACAAATTCATATCTTTATAAACTCCTTGATGAATGCATTTAGCTTCAGCTATATGATTGCATCTAAAAAGTTGATATATACTTTCTTCTGGTCATGAAGTGTCTCTATGGAAATTTCATTAGGATCCCACTAGTTTTCGTACCTTTGCAAATTTTATTGACAAAAAGGGGGAGAATTAATGTGTAGTTCACACTACAAATACATATGGTTTTCGGATCATTATGAAGGGGGAGTGGTTTTCATGTGAGATGAAGTATTGACTAAGGGGGAGTGATACATATCACCATAGTATTGTTGTTGAAGTTGTGATACAATTGAACTTTGATACTTTGTAATAATACTATGACATTGTATAACAATGATTGATATATTTTGTTTTCTAATTGTTATGGATACGGATCTTCAACAACGGTGATGCTGATTTGAATATCTTTGGAATCATTGGAGTACTAGGAAGTGACGAAGATTTCGAGTAATGTTGAAGAACCAAGGAGATCATGCATGTGGATGAGAAGCTGCAAAGTTTATTTATTTTTTATTCCATATGTATTGATAGTTTTGTCACTAAAATTGACAAAGGAGGAGATTGTTAGAGCATTGCTCAGTCGAACTCGCAAGCGTTGCTATCTCAAGCTTGTTGTCAAGTTTAGTTGCCAAAACTATAAGTCTTGATTTCTAGTCTACTTATAGCTAAGTCTAGGACTAGGATAGTAAGTGTAGTTGAGCTCTAGACTCCACGGCGTTCATCATGCAAAGACGAAGAACTACTCAAGGAACTAGTGGATCTTCATCGACAAAAAGGTATGCGGAGACTTGAACTTATCTATCACTCAAAAGTCTATCTATTTTATCTCCTATCTTGAGACAAAAGTCGTATTGCTATATAGACTTCGATTATACACATTTGCTATTTCGAGCCGAGTTTATCTCGCTTATTTGTTTCTCGAAATATGTGTTGGTAAGCTTTCGCTTTGGCCAAGTTCATCTTTACTCATGACGAAAGTCATGTTGATTGTTTCAGTCTCTTGAAAATCGTTTTGATAAAAAATAGTGTGTGAATAACCTCTATATAACATCCTCTAAGAATGTTTCAATGATTAAAATGAGAGTATAGAATATATAACCTTGAATGGATATAAACATTGTATGTGAACTCATACTTGTGAAAGTCAAAAATCCTTGAACCAAAGTATGCGTACTTTACTGGTTTAGGATGTCCGGAGCTAAGTCCGCGTACCGCCAGAAGTTCACATCCCGTGAATTTCTGCTGGAGTTTGTGAACTGAAAACAAGCTCAATCCGGGTGCTTAAGTATGTGTACCGGTATGCGTACTTGAGTGGTTTATTTTCTAAAAATGGTTTATTCATGAACTAAGACATTTATAAATTAAGGAATGCAATCTTTGCAAACCGTGGCTATAATGTTCATGAATCGACTCGAGTGAATCAAAATCATTTTTGCTTCGATTGTGTCTTATATACTTCTATGAAATCTAAGCAATTGAACAACTCTCTAACTAGTTCTTTTGAGTCATTTGAACTAGTTATGGTGAAGATGAATAAGGTTGATATGAAAGTGCTCATATGGCTAACCATTGGTTAACTATTGTTGAACCAACTAGGTGTACACGTTTAGGTACGATTACTCAAACCTAAATGAAGTTACATTTCATTTGTGTATAACAACCTAAGTTGGATCTAATGGTTGAAAGATATTAGCTTGAATCTAATCAGGTTTTCATCTAACGGTGAATATTGAATGCTTTGTTACCAAGGTAACTTAGATTGCAAACCTTGATTTGGAGACTATAAAAGGAGAACTCTAGCAACTGGAAAATCTAATCCCCACACCTCCTGTGTGATACTAGTTATATAATCTAGAGTCAATTCTCCTTTAACCTTAGGTTTCTACCGAGACCCTGTAGGTTAACGACTTAAAGACTTCATTGGGATTGTGAAGCCAGACCCAACTATTTTCTTTGTAATTGCGTGATCTGATCTTGCTGTTTCTATCGTGTTTGAGTACAATCGTAAGATTGGCTTGAGATTAATTTCTCTGATAGGCAAGAGAGAAAAGTAGTCACAAACACCTTCGTCTCATCGTTTGTGATTCCACAATATCTTGTTTCGCTGGTCGATTAAGATTATTGTGAGTTGATTGATATTTCTAGGTTGTTCTTCGGGAATATAAGTCCGGTATATCAATTGGTTCCTGTTCACCTTGATTTATCAAAAAACGGAACAAAACTTGTAGGTATTTCTGTGGGAGACAGATTTATCTATTCCTGTAGACATTTCTGTGTGATACAAATTTGTTTATTAAAGTCTTCGACTTTGGGTCGTAGAAACTCTTAGTTATGGGTGAGATCAGCTAAGGGAATCAAGTGCGTAGTATCCTGCTGGGATCATAGACATAAGGAGCGCAACTGTACCTTGGATCAGTGTGAGATTGATTGGGGTTCAACTATAGTCCAGACCGAAGTTAGTTTGTAGTAGGCTAGTATCTGTAGCGGCTTAATACATTGTGTGTTCAATCTGGACTAGGTCCCGGGGGTTTTCTACATTTGTGGTTTCCTCGTTAACAAAACTTCTGGTGTCTGTGTTATTTCTTTTCCGCATTATATTTTGTTAATATAATTGAAATATCACAGGTTGTGCGTTGTATCGATCAATTGGTAAATCCAACCTTTGGTTGTTGATTGAAATTGATTGATCCTTGGACATTGGTCTTTTGTACCGTTCAAGTTATTTCTCTTGTATTCAATCAGGCTCGCAGATTTCTATTTGTTTGAGTGAGGATTTAATCGAGAAATTGAGATATAACTCTTTGATATACTTTTTATTAAGATTGAGTCTGACTGTCTAGTTGATTTTCTTAAAAGTATATTGGAGTTAGTCCATACAGATTGCTAAGCGAAATATTGGGTGAGGTTGTTAGACCCCCATTTTTTCAGTGTTCAACTAGGGAAAATGCCTAGATGATCTTTCAGATGAAAGTGATTCAGATGAGGGACAAGATGTTGATGAGGAAGTCTCACAGTATATCAAGCTTTTCGACCATCTCTTAAAGAAAAAGAAGTCAACAGATTGCTTGGCTGAATTTCTAACTCCTCTCTGTCTAGAAAACATGAAATTGAGAAAAATCTTTAAGGGATATGATTGTGGTTATAGAATCTTACAATCCCTTCTTAAAGATCGTGAAGAAGATGTGCGTTCAAAAAATTATGAATGTGATAATCTTCGTCGAAATCTTTTTGTGTTGAAAGAAAGACTTGCAGAAACTGAAGCAAGATATGACTCTCAACAAAAATGTTTTAATGACAGAGAAATGGGCTTTCTCGCCAGAGAAAAACAATTGGTGGTTGATCTAGCTGCTGCTCTTGATAAGGTAAAATCACTGGAACAGAATCTGAAAAGATTCAATGCTAGCTCTACAAAATTATCCACTATGCTGGGAGCATGTAAAGAACATCGTGATACACGTGGTCTGGGCTATAAAGGAATAAACGCTCCAAGTACTAGTAAAATCAATTTTGTCTATGCTAATGACAATTTCCTATGTGAAAATTTCACTGACATCAAAAGTGAAAAACTTCCTTCAGCAGCTGATGTTCCTAAGAATAAAGATTGTCAAGCTTAAAAAACAGCTGATATGAAAACAGTCAAAAACATTCCCTTCAACTATTATTATTGCGGAAAAAAGGTCACCTTGAAAGGAGATGTCGTTTTCGACTGCGGAATGAAAAACTTCATAACATTCTTGTATGGATGTCTAAAGAAGAAATCAAACCTGCTTCTCATTTTGCTGGAGTGAAAGGTCTAGTCTGCAATCAAGAAAAGTGTTGTGATGAGCCAATTCTGTATTGTAAATATGAAACAAAACCTGTTTACAATTGTAAAGGGAAGAATGTTATATGGACGACTGACTCTTTAAATTACTTTGTGAAGAGAAAAAGTCATCGAAGGAAGAAGAAAATTTCAAACTCCCTGTCTCTTGCTGAAGGAAGTCTTGAATCTAAAGTGTCTGTTTCCGAATGCATTCACATCAATAATCGTGTCTCGGAGCTCAAGATCAGTATCTATACTCTCAAACGCAGTATCAATAGACTCAAACGCAGTATTAAGAAGGCGAGAAAAACTGCTGCAATATGTAATACTTGTTCTCCTCTTATTAATTATGTTGAAAAATCTTGTGATTTTTCTAATGTCAGAAAAAGGGAAGATGTTAATACCCTTGATAAGCTTCATGTTTTTCAAACTACAACTAGACTACTGACTAATGAGTATCCTCTTTGAGACTGTGTGAGGATGCTCATAATTCTTGAGAAGTTCTTCTTCTTGTCAAAGTGGTCTCTGTTGTATCTGGGTTTTTTTCGCTTAAAAAAAATGATCATCTGGCTGTTGAGCCCTGCTCAAGTTAATTATTATATATGTAATATTTTTGATCAGTAACTCTTTAAAAAAATTCTCTTTGTTGCTCACCTTGAAAACTACTAATGACAGTTAATTTGTTGTCTATCAACAACTATCTTATGTTCTTCTGAGCTAAGATTTTTTGTCAGTATGTTTAGAATTGGTCTTTGATGTTTTATCAAAACTACTTCTAAATTAGGCTCCATTGTTTTCTTGGTTTTAAACCTGGTTCATAACCATGAGCGTACGTGCACCTGGGCCATTACCGAACGTAAACGAGTAACTAGGGTTTCCTATGATATATACTCGTTCGGTAACATCAAAATTCTCTTATGAGATTATGGTTTGCACAATGGATGGATGCAAAAAGGAAAACATTGTTGAAGGAAGCAAAGTTATAGAGTTTCACGAAAATCCTCTCTCCATAACATGCTTCCATGCAGCTGATCATGAGAAAGATCTGCCAGTTCAGATGTCATCTCAATTGGTGGGAAATCTTCTTCGAGATTTTGGGGTCATTCGTGAACAACTTGAAATTACAACAAAGAATTTTGAATTTCTGAAAACCGAACTGAAGAAAGCAACTGTTGAACTTGCTTATGTTTAATCTCTGGTGTTTTGGGGTAAAAATTGATTCTGCTGGAAATGGTAAATTTGGGTGTGCCGCCGAGAAATGAATATAAACCCTAAACAAATGCACTGAACGGGAGTACTTTAGATTCGAGAGATCAATCTGTACAATCCTGGCCTAAACCAAGAAATGGTCGTTCCAGTCTTGCTTCGGTCACAAAGTGAATGAGAAGGGTTGATCTTAGGGAGGGAAGCGAAAAAGGTGTTGAGATCAAAATATTGAATTTTGAAGGTGTGGTTGTTTTATGACTTGTATCAGAATATGGAACTGGCTTGACAAGTCTTGACGATACTCTTTATTTCTTGAACATCATCTCTGCCATGTCTCACAAATTCGAACAGCATCTCTATGCTCTTAAATCCCCTTTCAATTTTCTCGATTTTATGTCTGTTTCTCGATCTGTTTTGTTGTCGGCAATAACTGCAGCAGCAGCTGCTTCTTTTCTTTCTCAATTTCAGTTTCAAGTGAATGAGATGAATGAGACAACCATCTCTCAAATAGGCAGCGAGTTAGTGTTGGGGTCGTGTTTTGAATTTTAATTCAGATGTGAAACCAGCAAGAAATTGGAGAAAAAAGCTATCGATTCTACAATTGAAGATATTAAAGAATTAATGGGTTCTGTTGGTAGTCGTTGATAATGAGATGATAACACTGAAATGGGTTGCTGAGATCGAGTTTTCTGTTGGTTTGGGTTCTTGACGCTCCCTATGATTTTGTCACTGGATGTGGTAGTTTTGATGAGATTTGAAGCTGTACATGAGAAGAAATTGAAACTAGGATTGGTTGCTGCTAAAGTGAGAAATGGATTCTCATTTGGAAATTAGGGTTCTTGTTTGTTCGTAGATTTAAGAAATTAGAATTTGAAATGGGTTTACGGAGATGGAGGTTAAAATGAATTACTAGATGGGTTCGATTGGAAATTGAGGTTGGCTGTGACAGTGAGGAAGAATTGATGTTAATGGTATGGTTTATCTCAGCGAAGAAGAAGAGGGTATTTAGGATTTTTTTTTTCCATGCGTATGTTTTGGCCACGTGTACTCCTGCTGACTCAGCTAACTGAGTAATGGATGGAAAATGTAACGATAGGAGGAAACAATAATTTCAATCTTTTTGGGGAGGAAATGCTAATTAGAGATCTTGGGAGGGGAGGGAGGAAACGCTAATTAGCGATCTTGGGAGGGTAGGAAACGCAAAATAGCCCTTTATTTATCAACCTAAAAGTCCTCTACCGAATGTGATCGTCTATGGACAGAGTCGAGACAATACAACAGATTCGGTTCACACTTCGTGTGATCGTCTATGGATACGAGATCGAGACAATACAACAACAAGATCACTTGTGTGATTGACTATCGAGACGATAAGAAAACAATGTGTGTACTTGATAATAGGTTCGGAAATAACCGAAACTCTATAGGATTAATATCAAGCATTACGGAGTTAACGTACATGTGTATTTTACTTAATTATAATAACAATTATAATGCGGAAAACTAAGTAAAAGACACAACAAGATTTTGTTAACGAGGAAACTGCAAATGCAAAAAAAAAACAGGACCCAATCCAGTTTTGAATACTCTCAGAATTAAGCCGCTATACAAAATCTAATACCAACTTCGTATAGTTGAGACAAAACAGACTACCCCTAGCTACTTAGTTTCGTCAGTATCCCAGTGCCTTCAACTTCTAGAGTCACGCACGTGAATATCAAGTCCTTTGGATTGTATTCCAAACGGCAAGGGAAGAATCTGTTTGGTAACCACTTTAATCAATCTTACTAGAAAAAAATAATGAGTTGTTGACAAAGGCTCTTCTGTTTAATCAAATAAACTCCTTTGTCTGGTTAGATCAATCTAAATGTTGATTACCGAAATAATCAATTTCTTGATTCGCACTCAATCAATATAGATCTCTAAGAGAAACTATAGAGATATGCCGATCTCACGCAACTAATCAATCAAGTCTATCAAAGATAAACCGATTCTAGTTGGATCCCAGCCGATCAAGGTTTGTGCACTTAATCCACAAGATACGAAAACTAATAAGAATTCTTCTTCTTCTTCAAATCTTTTATTGCCTTCAAAAACCTACACAACAACACTTGAATCCTCTTGTGATCAATCACGCACAGAACGGAGTCTGTTAACAATGGATTATCACAAGATGTCTTTAGATCCGGAGATGATTCTAAAGATCCGTCAATACTTTGATCTAGTCTGAGTGAATCTTATATCAGAAAAGAAGATTCTCAAGAATAAACAAACTAGGTGCAATCAAAGTTTCAACAACCGTTAGTCAATCAAATCAATGATCGAAAACTAATAACATTGTAATTATCTAGTTTCCCACCAACGATACTCGTAGAGCTTCTTGATCCCACAGAAGTTTTTAAACCATCGGTCGTAAGAGATTTCGCCTAATGAGGGTACTTTCCTCTCCAGATAGACAACTCCACCAGAAACAACAAGAAATAAAGTTTGCCTGGCTCTTAGGATAGTTTGCAAGAAATGCAAACTCAAGTATTTATAGACCAAGGCTGTTTGGACAACAAGGAAATTCCAAAACCGAAAATATTCTCAAGATATGCATCAAAGTACCTAAATTCAGTTTTATTATTCCCAATAAATGTTAACCAATATTTCCGAAAACTCTCATGGAAAACTTATATTATTAGTCTAACACATTAACTAATAATATATTCTAGAGGATATGTCTTAAATGCTGGTAATTAAAACATATATGATGAAAATCATAATTAAATGCTTTTCACTTTTTCGGACTAGGGATCACCTTGAGTATCAAGGAATATCTTCAAATATGTCGACATCTAGAAGTTTCTTAGCAAGCCCTATCCCAAGCTTCACACAAAACATACAAATATATGTGAATATTGGAAACTCGGTTTTGCATCTTGGGATCGGTTCTACCAACCTCATAATATAAGTTGTGATCGGGTATACCATGTTTCCCAAACCAGGTTGTGACCGGTTACACCTTGCTTCCCAGAGGTAGCTTGTGATCGGTTACACCTTACTTCCTGAGTTAGCTTGTGATCGGTTACACCTTGCTTCCCAAAGGTAGCTTGTAATCGATTACAACTAACTTCCCAATTCATCATTGGTTATACCCTGGTTCCCAAAGTAACTTGTGACCGGTTACAACTTGCATTCCAATATAACTTGTGATCAATTATAACCAGATTTACTGAAAATGCGGGGGTACAACAACCACACCCAACAATTCGTTTGGCAATCTGAGAGGACTTACTCCAATACACTTTCTAGAGAATCAACTAGACAGTCAGACTCAATCTAGAGAAAAGTATATATAGAGTTTATATCTCTGTTTCACAATGTAATCAGCAAATCAAACAGATAGAAATCCGCAAGCCTGATTATTATGTGAAACAACTTGAATGGTACCAAAGACCAATGTTCAAGTGTCAATCAATTTAAATCAACAACCAAAAGTTGGATTATCTGATTGATTGATCTTAACGCACAACCTGTGATATTTCAATTATATAACAAAGTATAATACGGAAAAGAAATAACACAGACACCATAATTTTGTTAACGAGGAAACCGCAAATGCAGAAAAACCCCGGGACCTAGTCAAGTTTGAACACCACACTGTATTAAGCCGCTACAGACACTAGCCTACTACCAATGAACTTCGGACTGGACTGTAGTTGAACCCTAATCAATCTCACACTGATTCAAGGTACAGTTGCGTTCCTTACGTCTCTGATCCCAGCAGGATACTACGCACTTGATTCCCTTAGCTGATCTCACCCACAACCAAGAGTTGCTACGATCCAAAGTCGAAGACTTGATAAACAAATCTGTCTCACACAGAAAAGTCTATAGAATAAATAAATCTGTCTCCCACATAAATACCCAAGAATTTTTGTTCCGTCTTTTGATAAATCAAGGTGAAAAGGATAAACCGGACTTATATTCCCAAAGAACAACCTAGTATTATCAATCATCTCACAATAATCTAAATCGTATGATGGCGAAACTAGATATTATGGAATCACAAACTATGAGACGAAGGTGTTTGTGATTACTTTTTATCTTGCCTATCGGAGATTAAATCTCGAGCAAATCTTAGAGAAGATAGTACTCAAACGATAGAATCGGGCAAGATCAGAACACGCAACTACAAAGAAAATAGTTGGGTCTGGCTTCACAATCCCAATGAAGTCTTTGGAGTCGTTAACCTACAGGGTCTCGATAGAAACCTAAGTTTAAAGGAGAATCAACTCTAGTTGATGATACTAGTAACACACAGGAGGTGTGGGGATTAGGTTTCCAGGTTGCTAGAGTTCTCCTTTATATAGTTTTCAAATCAGGGTGTTCAATCCAAGTTACCTTGGTAACAAAGCATTAAATATTCACCGTTAGATGAAAAACCTGATTCAACCAAGCTAATATCTTTCAACCGTTAGATCGAACTTAGCTTGTTACACACAAATGAAATGTACCCTCATTTAGGTTTATGTAACCGTACCCAAACGTGTACACCATGTTGGATCAACAATAGTTAACCGAAGTTAACCATATGATTACTCTCATATCAACCTTATTCATCTTAACCATAACTAGTTCAAGTGACTCAAATGAAACTAGTTAAAGAGCCGTTCAATTGCTATATTCTCATAGAAGTATACAAGAACACAATTGAAGCAAAATCGGTTTGATTCACTCGAATCGGTTCATGAACATTATAGCCACGGTTTGCAAAGATTGCATTCCTTATTTTATAAATGTTTAAGTTCATGTACAACCGATTTTAGAAAGCAAACAACTCAAGTATGCAAACGGGTACGCATACTTAAGTAGCCGGACCGAGTTTGGTTACGCCAGTTTGCGTACGGGTGAGCATACCAATTCACACTTCCAAAATCCAGCAGAAATTCACAACGTGAGACTTCTGCCAGTATGTGTACGGGTACGCATACTTGCCAAGACATCCAACAACCGCCAGTACGCGTACGGGTACGCATACTTCAGGTTCCCGGTTTTGGACTTACAATCAAATGTGAGAACACACTATGTTTATATCCAAACGTGGTTACTTAATTCTAAACTCTTTATTTCAATCATTGAAACTTTCTTAGAGGATTACAATAGTCGTTTTCACTCAGTATTAGCATCAAAGCAATTTTCAAGATATTAAAATAATCATACGAAACATTCCAAGTCTACACCAAATGATTGTATCACACAAACCATGTAAGATGTTACTCGGCAATTTTCTCATGGTCATATTCTGACATTCGTCAAGAATATAAGATGAACTTAGTCGAAGCGAAAGCTTGCCAACACATATTTCGAGAAATATGTAAGCGAGATAAACTCAGCTCGAAATCTCAAATGTGTATAATAGAAAACTATATCGTAATACGACTTATTTCTCAATATAGGAGATAGAGTAGAAATAGACTTTCCAAGTGATAGATGAGTTTCAGTCTCCACATACCTTTTGTTGATGAAGTTCCACAAGCTCCCTTTATTAGTTCTTCGTCTTCAAATGATGAACTCCGTGAAGTCTAAAGCTCAACTACACAATCTATGTCCTAGTCCGAGACATCTATAAATAGGCTAGAAATCAAGACTTATAATTTTGATCACTAACATTGACAAACATGCTTGAGATAACAACGCATGTGAGTTCAACCGAGCAGTGCTTTAACAATCTCCCCCTTTGTCAATTTTAGTGACAAAACTATCAATACAAATGGATTACAAAATAAATAAAACTTTGTAGCTTCTCATCCAAATGCTTGATCTCCTTGGCATCTTCAACACGACTCGAAATCTTCGTCACTTCCAAGTACTCCATGATTCTAAACATGTTCAACTCAGCATCATAGTTGTTGAAGATCCGTAGCGATAACAATGAGAAAACAAATGCTCTCGATCATTGTTATACAGTGTCATAGTATTATTACACAGCATCAAAGTTCAATTGTATCACAACTTTGACAACATTACTATGGTGATATGTATCACTCCCCCTTAGTCAATACTTCATCTCGACATGAAAACCACTCCCCCTTACATAATGATCCGTAAACCATATGTATTTGTAGTATGAAACTACACATTAATTCTCCCCCTTTTTGTCAATATAAATTGGCAAAGGTACGAAAACTAGTGGGATCCTCATGAAATTTTCATAGAGGTACTTCATGACCAAAAGAGAATAACATACCAACTTATTTAGATGCAATCATAAAGCCGAAGCTAAATGCATTCATCAAGGAGTTTATAAAGATACAAGATAACCCCTATAATATTCCACAGCCGCACTCCCTACAAAGATTTGGAAATAAATCACAAGTTCAAAAAGAACTCTACCCCATAAAATGTCATTCCCGAAAGAACAACAAAGGCGACCTTGCTTTTACAAGAAAAGAAGGATTTCTTTGGACATAATCAAATCACATGAGAACATGAATTTGTATCCAAAAATCACAATTGAATTAGCCACAAAAATGATCAATTCAATTGGCCATGCTCAACATAAGAGAACTTACGGAGCAACACAGTATATGCACAAAAATTGTGGATCAGGGAAAGGCCAATACTGCAGAATAGACAAGGATTCATTCTATTTTTCATCACTATTTGCACAATGACATATAATAGACATAATCCTTGTAAACAAAAGTTTTATCCTTTCTTCCATCAATATTTGCATAATGACATAAAAGGCTTTAACTTTTGTATTCAAAAGTTCATCCTATGTTTTATCAATACATTCATATCGACGTATAATAGAGATCACTTTTGAACAAGTATGGGACAGTCACAGGTTCACGGATGTAAACAACATATATATCCCATAACAATTTGCAATATATAAAATCATAAAGATTAAAATTGCAAAAATCATTTTCCAAATAACTTAGAATTTAAATAAATAAATCTAAAACCATTGAAGATGAAAACGTTGGAAATAGCTATGTGTACTCACAATAATGGCTATTCCAAACCCTAGTAATCCTTCTAAAAACACAAGAAATAAATTCTCATAAGAAGTTTCCTAGACATAATAAATCAAAAAAAACTCTAAAACCAAAGAGCAATCACATGCGATAATCAGAGTTCCGGTACGGAAGCTTCACTGGTTCCAAGACCTTCAAGCTTGCGACAGACGGAATTAAACGTATCTTCAGACACAACATTGAGACGACCCTTAAGTCGTGTCTTCATTAGAGTAAGATCGGAGTTGACATTTATCAAATCAGTTCTTAACACATCTAGATCTTTCAGAGTGTTAACAAGCAACAGCTTTGCATCATTAAACTGATTGATAAAGTTTTGAACAACTTCATTAGAAATCTCTTCATCATCCTCAATATCTGAGAAGTTATTGGGAGATTGAGAATACGAGTCATCAACTTCCACGAGAGTTCCTTTCTCCTCCTCTTTGAGTGTGAGACCAAAACCCATATCAAGAAAACCTCTTGGAAAATTACAAGTTCCCGAAGGTGATGCCATTTTTGACAGAAAAAGTAGCCTTAAGTATGCGTACTTTTTCAAAAGACGGGTTTGGTATTTAAATGGTTTCTCAGAAACCAGAGGTTAGGGTTTCCAAAGTTGGTTCGCGACATGTAACAAGGATACCCGTATGAACACAAACTTGGCCCATTATTCAAACGACTCAAAAAGAGAAAGATTCAATTAAGAAGACTATTCAATGTTAATGTTTGGCTATGTGAGAAATTTCACATATCTTAGCTCAATAAATTTTATGTTTTCATAAGAGAAAAATTTAAAGCATAAGAGTAGCAATTTTGACACAACAAGATTCCAAGAAGAAATTAAGAAAACACAAAATTTCAAAGGAAAACCCAAATACTTATGCAGAGATATTTGTGAATGATCATCCAGCTAAGAACGATAAGAAAATAGCATAGAGAATCAGAAAACATCTTGCCATCAAGTATACCTGAATAATTCTCACTCTATCAGGATTTTTCTTGAGAGTGAGATTTCAACCTTGTGATTTATTAGCACAAGTATGAGCTTTGAGCCCATTAAATGAACGTTATCTATGATTAAACCTCTTTTTTCCTTATTTCTGGAGGAAAACCGTTATGATGCGAGAAGTTGTCATAAAATTTGCAATCACAATACGATGCAAAGTTTTTATTCTTACCTGAAGGATTTTGTCCAGAGGGAACTGACATCCTGTTGATGATTTCTTTATGTCCTTCAATTATCATTTTTAGGTTGTCTTCTATACCTCCCCTTTTGCTTCCTTCTTCTGGTACCTTTCTCACATTATGAACAACATTATCTCCCTTTTTTGAAAAAGAAAAACCATGAGTTCTTCTTGACCGAAAAGTGTTGGGGAGTCTGTTAAGTTCTTGAACATTTGAAGAACACCTCGAACTGACTTTCCTGGTAGGATATACAGGGTGAGTACTAAAACCAATTGGTTTAGACATACGAATGTCAGTTACACCTTTGAGAATTAGATTTAAGGTGTGTTGAAGACGAATGATAGAATTGTCATTCAACCTGGATTTCTTCTTTTGTTCAACATGACCTTTTGAATTACAAAAGAGACATACTTTCTGATCACTTGAGTGATTAGACAGAACAAACTTAACACCATCGTTGGGAGACTTCCTTCCGTGTGATGTGAATATTCCTTGATTAGAGGAAAACAAGTGCACATCACTTTCAACAGGAAGGGATTTTGGTTTTTCTTCTGAAACTGATTCTTTTATAGTCAGATCAGAGGCAATAGGTATGGTGGACTCTTTGGAACAATCTTGTAAGGAGAGTTTACTTAAGAGATGTTCAATTTCCAAAGTATCCTTTTTGAGTTTTTCCTCAAGTAGAGTTCGTGAAGAACAGACTGAGACATTTTCCTCTTGAAGGACCTTTAGACGAGAGTCACGCTCATTAACCATACCAACAAGGACATTGACTTTGTGTTTCAATCGGTTGACATTATCAGCCTGGATTCTAACGAGTTTTAGAATCACTGCACTCTCTTTGGTTGTATTCCTTTCAACTTCAGAGTCAGACTCGTCAGTAAGGTAGTCAGGATAACACTTGTCAATGTACTTCTGTTTCCTAGAAACACAAGGTTCTTCTATATTCGAGATTGACAAATCTTTCTCTTTAATAGACTTCAAAGAAACATAACTTTTATTTATGGCGATGCGTTTATCAGAGACAATATCGTCCATCCTCAGATCGCTACAAACACAGACTTATGAGGTCTTTAATGTGTTTGCCTGCTCTGACACCAATTGAAAATGCGGGGGTACAACAACCACACCCAACAATTCGTTTGGCAATCTGAGAGGACTTACTCCAATACACTTTCTAGAGAATCAACTAGACAGTTAGACTCAATCTAGAGAAAAGTATATACAGAGTTTATATCTCTGTTTCACAATGTAATCAGCAAATCAAACAGATAGAAATCCGCAAGCCTGATTATTATGTGAAACAACTTGAACGGTACCAAAGACCAATGTTCAAGTGCCAATCAATTTAAATCAACAACCAAAGGTTGGATTATCTAATTGATTGATCTTAACGCACAACCTATGATATTTCAATTATATAACAAAATATAATGCGGAAAATAAATAACACAGACACCAGAATTTTGTTAACGAGGAAACCGCAAATGCAGAAAACCCCCGGGACCTAGTCAAGTTTGAACACCACACTATATTAAGCCGCTACAGACACTAGCCTACTACCAATGAACTTCGGACTGGACTGTAGTTGAACCCTAATCAATCTCACACTGATTCAAGGTACAGTTGCGTTCCTTACGTCTCTGATCCCAGCAGGATAATACACACTTGATTCCCTTAGCTGATCTCACCCACAACCAAGAGTTGCTACGATCAAAAGTCGAAGACTTGATAAACAAATGTTTCACACAGAAAATTCTATAGAATGAATAAATCTGTCTCCCACAGAAATACCTAAGAGTTTTTGTTCCGTCTTTTGATAAATCAAGGTGAACAGGATAAACCGGACTTATATTCCCGAAGAACATCCAAGTATTATCAATCATCTCACAATAATCTAAATCGTGTGATGGTGAAACTAGATATTGTGGAATCACAAATGATGAGACGAAGGTGTTTGTGATTACTTTTTATCTTGCCTATCGGAGATTAAATCTCGAGCAAATCTTAGAGAAGATAGTACTCAAACGATAGAATCGGGCAAGATCAGAACACGCAACTACAGAGAAAATAGTTGGGTCTGGCTTCACAATCCCAATTAAGTCTTTGAAGTCGTTAACCTATAGGGTCTCGATAGAAACCTAAGGTTAAAGGAGAATCGACTCTAGTTGATACAACTAGTAACACACAGGAGGTGTGGGGATTAGGTTTCCCAGTTGCTAGAGTTCTCCTTTATATAGTTTTCAAATCAGGATTTGCAATCCAAGTTACCTTGGTGACAAAGCATTAAATATTCACCGTTAGATGAAAAACCTGATTCAACCAAGATAATATCTTTCAACCGTTAGATCGAACTTAGCTTGTTACACACAAATGAAATGTACCCTCATTTAGGTTTATGTAACCGTACCCAAACGTGCACACCATGTTGGCTCAACAATAGTTAACCGAAGTTATCCATATGATTACTCTCATATCAACCTTATTCATCTTAACCATAACTAGTTCAAGTGACTCAAATGAAACTAGTTAAAGAGCCGTTCAATTGCTATATTCTCATAGAAGTATACAAGAACACAATTGAAGCAAAATCGGTTTGATTCACTCGAATCAGTTCATGAACATTATAGCCACGGTTTGCAAAGATTGCATTCCTTATTTTATAAATGTTTAAGTTCGTGTACAACCAATTTTAGAAAGCAACCAACTCAAGTATGCAAACGGGTACGCATACTTAAGTAGCAGGATCAAGTTTGGTTACGCCAGTATGCGTACTGGTGCGCATACCAATTCACACTTCCAAAATCCAGCAGAAATTCATAGACGTGAGACTTCCGCCAGTATGCGTACGGGTACGCATACTTTCCCAGACATCCAACAACCGCCAGTACGCGTACGGGTACGCATACTTCAGGTTCCCGGTTTTGGACTTACACACAAATGTGAGAACACACTATGTTTATATCCAAACATGGTTACTTAATTCTAAACTCTTTATTTCAATCATTGAAACATTCTTAGAGGATGACAATAGCCGTTTTCACTCAGTATTAGCATCAAAGCAATTTTCAAGATATTAAAATAATCATACGAAACATTCCAAGTCTACACCAAATGATTGTACCACACAAACCATGTAAGATGTTACTCGACAATTTTCTCATGGTCATATTCTGACATTCGTCAAGAATATAAGATGAACTTGGTCGAAGCGAAAGCTTGCCAACACATATTTCGAGAAATATGTAAGCGAGATAAACTCAGCTCGAAATCTCAAATGTGTATAATAGAAAACTATATCGTAATACGACTTATTTCTCAATATAGGAGATAGAGTAGAAATAGACTTTCCAAGTGATAGATGAGTTTCAGTCTCCACATACCTTTTGTTGATGAAGTTCCACAGGCTCCCCTTAGTAGTTCTTCGTCTTCAAATGATGAACTCCGTGAAGTCTAAAGCTCAACTACACAATCTATGTCCTAGTCCGAGACATCTATAAATAGGCTAGAAACAAGACTTATAGTTTTGATCACTAACATTGACAAACATGCTTGAGATAGCAATGCATGCGAGTTCGACCGAGCAGTGCTCTAACAATCTCCCCCTTTTTCAATTTTAGTGACAAAACTATCAATACATATGGATTACAAAATAAATAAAACTTTGTAACTTCTCATCCAAATGCTTGATCTCCTTGGCATCTTCAACACGACTCGAAATCTTCGTCACTTCCAAGTACTCCATGATTCTAAACGTGTTCAACTCAGCATCATAGTTGTTGAAGATCCGTAGCGATAACAATGAGAAACAAATGCTCTCGATCATTGTTATCCAATGTCATAGTATTATTACACAGCATCAAAGTTCAATTGTATCACAACTTTGACAACATTACTATGGTGATATGTATCACTCCCCCTTAGTCAATACTTCATCTCAACATGAAAACCACTCCCCCTTACATAATGATCCGTAAACCATATGTATTTGTAGTATGAAACTACACATTAATTCTATGTTCTGCTTGAACCTAATTAATTTATCCATAGTTGGAACTATTTCTTTAAGCACTTCCAAAGAAAAACTTTAGTCATAATAAATAATCATGTTCAAAAAAATAAAATTTTAACATCATAATCATGTTCAAAAAAATCATTAACAATATAATTTTTTATTATTTTATGGTACCAAAAAGGAATAATTCACAAACAAAAGTAAAGAGCAAATAACATTCAAACCTATTGCTGGCTATGAAAGATGTTCAAGGACTGATTTAGCTTAAATTTAATTATTTAAAGTTTGTATTAAGGTGATTGAATTGACAAAATATACCTACACATACAACTTTTGAATTTCTTAAATATTTTTTCATGCTCCAATTCTTTTAGTAATAATGTAACTTTTTAAAACAAATATACGTATTTTACTGCATTCCTTATCCTCAATCTTTTTGAAAATTGATGAATCCCATTATCAATCATGGTTACCTGCCGATATATGTCCGTATGTGCCATATCATATCTGTGTCTTTTGACACTGATCCAAGATTCTATCTCGTTCCTGATACGAGATTAGAAAACTCCAAAGATCAATAAGAACAAGATCAGATACAAGAACTACCATGTAAAAGATAGTCTGACGGAGATTCACAAATCCCTAAGTGAAGTATTCAAGGTCTTAACCTCGAATACAGTTCACGAAAAACCTAGGTTATAAAGGACGACCCTAGATTAACAACCAGCATTCAAGAGTGCCAGGTATTGAGAAATCCCAATGCAAGAGTATCTCTGTTTATAGATTTTCAAGGCTCTTGGTAGCTTTGATTTAAAGCAAAGATAACTTTTGATCCAAGCAAACACTTTCTCAGTTTAAATGAAATTCTTATTAGGAATTCATGTAAGCATGTAAGAAGTCCTCCTTGAAATTACACATAAGAATACACCATGGTCCAAGGTTCTGGAACCGTGTACAATTATGGTTCATGTTAGAAAGTATGTCTATTGAACTTACAAGCATAAGTGGTTTTCAATAAAACTCAAGAGTCAACCATGATTCACAAGTTCAAGAGATTTTGTGGACAAGGTTGTCTTAGAACTATTAATGAGAGTTGCAGAATTGCTAAACATGTTTGTAAAACAGTTCGTGAGCTTCTACTTAAATCATAATTAGGTTGGTATGGGTACCAGGTATGCATACCTTTGGACAGTCCACGAACTCAGGTGCCAATAGTACGTGTACCGGGTACGCATACGTTTGCCAGTTTGCAAACTCTGATCCCAGGAACTCAGATCGATAAGGTATGCGTACCTATCATGTTCACGGAACTCAGATGTCCGAAAATCTCTTCTGACGATTTGAAACTTTCCCAATAGCCATAAATAATAAACATCATTGTTTGGGCAATTTTCAAATGATCTATCTTGAAACAAAATAGTTCATAAATAATAAATTGTTCTTAGCCAAGATTGTTAAGGATCTAAGAACATCCGTCGCTTGAATCATATTTCGAGAGATTTATAAAAACAAGCTTGACTCAAAAAAATAATTCTTTGTAATATTATATCTACTAAAATCATACGACATAGTCTCATAATATAGAATGGTAAATGCGTAAGCAAGTAGGATGGTTCAATCTTCATAACCTCTTCGTTGATGAAGTTTTCGCAAATGTCTTCGTTTGTTCTTCAGTCTTCAATCTTCGAGGGTTATTCCGTGATATCTGATACTCAACTACCATATTGTAATCCAAGTCTGAGACTTAACTTTAGTAGACTAGAACTCAATAGTTTTGTGCATCGAACATTGATAACAAGATTGAGAAAATATTCGCTAGAAGATCAAAGTCAACCATCTACTGGTTATTTGAATTTTGAAGAAGAAGTCAACTCGACCTTTAATATCTTTTCACGTTATTGTTATTGCCATTGGAGATAATGAAACATGCTCAATAATATCTAATGTAATACTTTATTTGAATTGCAAACATTTTGGACTCAATGGTTTATCAGCTTCATTTAACTTATATATTGCACTTAAAAGTGTAGTCAAACATCTAATCTATGCAAAATTATATAGTGAAGGACACCAATACCTCGTTTGGTAAGTATTGGTCAGTATCACATACATCACTGTATCGTATATGTATGTGTAAGGACCAATACAGTTACGATACAACGTTTTCGGTGATAGTGACCGATACTGAGGACTTGTATCTAATTAAGCCATCATCGTCTTTCATCATATGGATTTGCATATATTACATATTTAAAAAAAACTTCCAAATACAATAAATAAGTTGAGTACAGGTGATTGAATAATAAAATACGAAAGATACTATAGTTTAAATAAATTATTACAGTATATATGACTGAGCATATTTTGTTATCCTCATTGGTCATTAAAAAAATGTGAAAATATATTAACGTTAGAATTATTTATTTTTCGAAATTTAAGTAACTAGTAAATGGTGAACCAGATTCTGTCTACTTTTCTTTATCAGAAGCTCATCCACCAGCTAGACTAAGATAACCAAGTTGTGTTGAAGAACCAGAAACCTAATGACTAAATACTACATCTCTAACAATTCCGAATTAAGCAAGGTCTGAAATAGATCCACCAAAAGGAGCATTTTCTTGTCCAGTAGCACCAGCTGAATGACCAAGTGAGATTGAGGAACCAACTAAACCAAGATCGGTAGATACTTAAGATATAGGCCTACCCCATAGCCATTTCACTTTCACTACTCTTCTAGTTGATATTATATTGGTGCTAGATTATTTTTTGAAGGATCCTTCTCGTCCGTCAGACACTTATGCATTGAATGTTGAGATTATATTGCTCGAAGTTCAATTGATCTCCCACTCTTAACATTGAATGCGTTTATTGGCTTGAACAACTAAATTTTGATTCATCGCGTGGATACTGAGACTGTGTATCATCTTGACTATTAACATTAGTTAATAAAGCTAACTTGTTGTGTTGTAAAAGATATGAATCTTATTGTCCAGCACCACGATCTTGATCTTGAGTACTAATAGTATTATCAGGAATGCTATAACCAAAATGACCTTCTCTAGTAGTATAACCTTATTTTCTTCCACTTTTGCCTCCACCTTTCATTTTCGTTTCATCACTAATATATTCTTCAGATGTATATATGCTCCAAGCCTGAGTGTTTAAACTGAAATTTTTTAGGTATAAAAATTTGAGTATGCCATAACATTTATATATTGTATGTATTAGTATTGGAGGTATTGACGGATACGAGTTGATACAACGCAGATATAGCCTATATGAACATATACATGTCGAATATCCGAAAATACAGGTAAACATAGGATCTTAGATCAGTGTCAACAGATACAAATACGATGCATAGATACTAGATGAACCCTGTTTTAGGGCATACATAAAAAAAATGAGGCATACAAATTTATTTTCCTAACTAGGGTAAGTTTATAAGGGGTGTCTAATGGGTATGCTACGACCTATATACCCTTAAACGTTCTATATTATTAAATTGCCCTTATCCTTAATTTAAAAACCAAAAATCAAAATCAGTTTTAAACTTAAACATCTTCTCTTCTTCTCTACTTGATCCCCTCTCGCGAAATCATCGACAAAAAAATTGATCGTCGATTGGTGGAAATTTGACCGTCGATTAAACATAACTACAAAAATAACTCGCACAAAGAATCCTGCAGTAGGTAGTCATTCTAAATCTTCTTTTAATCTGCCAATTGAAGGACACGAAGAAATTGAAGGATCGAACGCAGAAATTCAACGAAATGAAGAACCAAGTCCTAAAATGATGATTAGAATGTATTTTCTATAAAACCTCTCTTATTTTATTGTTTTTGATTGATAGAATATGATTAATTCATAAAAAACTAGAGCTTTTTGTGGTTACAGAACAAAGTTCGGCTGATTAGCGAGATGAATTATGAGCCGAACTGTTTATTGTTCTTCGTTCTGAAAGTATTTATGAACAGTTCGGCTGATAATTCATTTCTAAACGATAGCTGAACTTCCCAGGTGGTTAATACAGTGTCAGGTTCGGCTAATACCTTCCCTACCTTTCCCTGCCGAACCTAAGAAGTGAAATTTACCCCAGGTGGTTGTCAGGTTCGGCTAACCCGATTATATCACTTTCAAGCCGAACATATCTCTGTAAACACTTCGAAAATATCGATTTGTAGGCCTTAGGTTCGGCTGGCTCGTGTTGATGAGTTATCAGCCGAACCTCCCTCTGTAGACTAAAGTCTATATCTTGTTTTGGTCATAACTTCTTCGTCCGATGTCGGAATGGCCTCATTCTTTTTGCGTTGTTTTCGTATTTTCATTCTCTTTAAGATGAAGATAAAATCTCATTGATTTTAACAAGTTGAATTTTGACCTTGGTATTCTCCATTAGTAGACTTCACTTTCTTAACACTTTTATAGTCAATTCTACTTCTTTTGGTTGATTAATCCTAAGAAAGGCTGCACAATAGAAAACATACGTAACAAAAAGTCGGGCCCCTAAATGTGTTTTGTGAAATCAAAAACATGTTCGGCTAATATGATTTTTTGAATATAAGCCGAACTTGGAAAATATATGGTTCGGCTGATAAGATATTTAGAGTAAAAACCGAACCTTTAACTTCAATTTTTTTCATTACTCTTAGGAGAAGGTTCGGTTTATAATGAAAATTTCGTATTAGCCGAACATTTAACTAGTACGTAGGCCGGAAGTTACAAAATATAAGTTCGGCCAATAACTATTCTATTTCGAGTAAGCTGAACTGTTCATCTTATGTAGTATACCAGTTAGGTTCAACTGACAATTTCAAGCCGAACCTATCTCTGGTTCGCCGAACTTGATGAAAAAAATCAATTTTTTGATGATTTCAACCGCTAAAATTGAAATTAAACATAATCTAGAAGTATACTTGTGTATTGTTAGCATTGGGTTCCTCATCAATGTATGCATCTTCTAGATTAGGCTCATAAAAATCATCATTATGAGTTTGAGTATGAGTTTCGGTAAAATCATTCTCATAATCTAGAAAATCAGCCACCTCCGGATCATTGTTGTAGTTGATGTGAAATTTCTTAGCTTTTATAGATGAAGATTCTCCCTCCTCATCCATTTTGATTACTTGAATCGAAAAACAAGTTTTTTCCTCAATTTCCTTTCTCTTTCTCAAAAAAAAAACCTAGACTTTTTTTTCTTCCCCCAAATTTATCAACACAAAGTACTATATTTAATCACTAATCATTAATATTAATCATTAACGTATAACCAATCATAGTATTAACACTAATACTAAAAGGACAATTTTACCATTATTAAAATATTTGGTTAAGGGGTTTTTGGATTTACTATCTAATAACCCTATTTTGGCATTACTTGATATGCCGCAACCACTCGAATATTTGACTTTACAAAATTAAAGCCCATGGATTACATGGGCCCAAAAAGGCGTAACTAATAGCGTTACAAACCAAGAACCAGTCATATTCAACATTGGTCACATTGTCAAGTATTAAAACTGTCGCTGCACACAGTAGATTTGGTCCGAATCGAGTACGACCAAATGAAAGCTGTAAGTCAGATAAAGAACACCACCTAATTTGCCGCGCCAAAAAAAACTTGTTGGAAATATGAACGCAAAAACTGAGTGGACATGTGAAGCGGCCGTCCCACTCATACACATACAACAACACATACATACATCCATAGAAACACAAACTCCTCCATGCATGGCCATAGAGGGTCATAGCTACTCCTCAGCATGCGTTGCCGTTTAAATATTCTTTATTTCTCCCCTCAATTAATGCCCTTTTTGACCGCTTAGAAAGTAGTGAAGTAGTAGTAGTAGAAATTAAAATTAAAAAACAAAAAAAAAACAGTAGAAGAATAGAGTGAGTCTGTGAGTGAAAGTTAGAAAGAGAAAACGGAAGAAGAAATTTCAGAGAGGAGGAAAAAAGCAGAACAGAGGAAGAACAGAACAGAGGTATTTATTTCTCTCTTCCTTCTTCTCCTTCCTCTTCATCTTTCTGGGTTTCTTTTTAATTTTTAATTTATAAAAATATAATTTTCATTCATTGTTCCTTAAAGATTTATATGTGTCGTTATATCTACTTATTTCTCTCACTTGTCTATATCAAGTATCTGCCTGCTGAGAAAACCCAAAGATCTCTTATCACGGTTTTTTTGTCTGTTTGACAAATCGTCGTAGCCATAGATTTATAATCCTATCTGTCTATCTTCTTCTTGTTTTGATTTTGGGTTTTTATGTTTCAGTCTTTCTTTCTGTTTCTCTCTTTTTCCTTTTTAACAAAGAAGAGAGAAGAAGAAGAACAGCAAAGGGTTTAGGTGGTGAAGAAGGAACATTTAACAGCAGCTGATTGATAACAGTAAAGGAGGGTGTGAGAGGGATTTATGTCGGCTAGTTTTAATCTGGTGATTGGAGGAGCTCACGAGCAGCTCAGTTTTTCTTCTTGTCTTTCTTTTTCATTTTCATCTCTCTCTACAATTTTCTTCATCTACTTTACTCTCTGCATGCAATCTTGGGGACTCAAACAGGCTTTGCTTACCGATTCGATGCGTTTGAGATCTAAACGGTATGCTTTGAATTTTTCTTTGATTTTTTGATACCCCTTTTTCATTTTAGATCTGGGTTTTTAAAGGGTTTTTGGATTTTCATTTTCATTTTTTTTTTGGATTTTTATTTTTTGCAGGATTGGTTCTGGAGTTGAATGCTTTGGTGGTTTTTTAATAAAAAGATTTCTCTATCTCTTTTTGTTCTTAAGAGGGGTGCTGGTTCTCACTTGATATTCTTCTTATTCTAGGGTTTTTAAGGGGTTTTAGGGCGATTCTCAGAGAGTAAAGTAATTACATTTTAATTTTGGATATTATTGTTTTCGATTTTGGGGGATTTTGGTGAGGATTTTGTCACTTTACTTCCTCTAAAAATGCCTGGTCCTCAGAAACAGTTACTCAATCAAGATAAGGTCTGCAAGATAGAGGTAGTACCAAAACCAGTCTGTACTGAAATGGATGTTCAAGAAATCCAACAACAGAAGCAGCAGCAGGACACAGTCAGGAAAGTTAGGGTCTTTTGTTATGATGCTGATGCCACAGATAATTCTGATGATGATGACGAAAGAGTTGAGATTAGAAGTGGGTTTTCTGGTTACAAGAGAAAAATTCAAGAGATTCAATTTTCATTGACCCCATATTGTCCACCCATTACTCCTGTTGAAATTGAGACTTCTTCTCAAGACAGTAGCAGCAATCGAGCTGCAATTGCTAAAAGGGTTTCCAGAACTCCTAGAAAGAGGAGGGTTTCAGGAAAATCAACACAGAGACCATCTGGTTTGAAATACAGAGGGGTTAGACAAAGGAAATGGGGAAAATGGGCTGCTGAGATTAGAGATCCTTTCAAAGGTGTTAGAATTTGGCTGGGTACTTTTAGTTCGGCTGAAGACGCTTCTAAAGCTTATCAAAATGCTGCAAGGAAGCTTGAGCTACAGAAAGAAAAGTTAAATGCTGCTTCTGAGATAAAAGATGATGACGACGACAACCATACTATGGATTCAACCACCTCCGCAACTGGTTCTACTTCTAGTCTCTATGTTCCAGATGAATCTGAGAGTCTTACATCTCATTCATCACCTTCATCGGTTCTTGATGTATCAACTGCAGCTTCAAATGTGGAAGAGCAAGTAACATCAGTGAAGGAAGTAAGTGAACCAATCACAGTGACAGCACAGGTGGAAGAACAACAGCTGCAAGTCCAACCACAAGAAGAGAAGAAACAGGAGGTGCAGGTGCAGCTACCTGTCCCTGATTTGTTTAATGAACCATTGATCCCAGCATCAGTAGAGCGTGAATTGGACATTGGGTTTGAGCTTGATTCATTCTTGATGAATGATTTCGGTCAAGTTTTTGATGACTTCGGTGACTGGGATGATTTTCAATTACTTGGTTTTGAAGAGGAACGGCAGAATGATCTCCTAAATTTGGACTTTGATTTCAAGACTGAAGAATTGGCTTGGATGGATGAACCTCTAAATCTTGCTTGCCCTCAAGTTTTGCAACTTTAGATTACTTATTACCTATTTTTTTATTATAGTCCCGGTCTATAATACAATCTCGAGAACTGATATAAACAAGTTATTAGTTCTTGGGAAAGTTTTAGTTTTCATTGCTGAGAGTTTGTTTCATCTTTTGTTAATCTGTCACTGTTGAGAGGATGTTCTGTAAGGAGAATGTGAACTTGGGTTTTCCTGTGCTCTTAGAGCAGTCCCATTGTTCTCATCTCTTCTTTTAGAGAGGAAATTACTGTTTGTTTCTCTGGTTCTAATGTGAAATCCAAAGCTGTTTTTTCTCTTTACTTTGCGAGCATTATGCAGTGAATGAATGGTGCAGGCTTTGCCTGCTTTATCTTTTGATATGTGATTGTCTCTGCCATTGTAAAACAGTTATGGACATGAAGAAAGGACAGAGAATTTCAAGTATTCTTTAGATTGGAATAGTTGTACATCTAAAATGTCTGAAATTATTACTGTTCTTGTTTCTAGACTTTGTTGAGGTTGTTGTTCTTTTTGGTGGTCTAGTACAGTGAAAGTGAAAATTCTTTACAATTCATATCCAGTGTAGCATTAGGTGAAAAGCGGAAGATTGTGTTTGGTTTCTTCTATTCTTTTTGGCTCCACCCATTCTTTTTCAGGTCTGATGAGATGTTTTAATGTTCATGAAAAAACACAGTAATTACACATTAGCTTGTTTTCTTTCAATCACACTGTCTTTAAGGTTTGTCTGGTTTGCACAAGAATTAAGAGAACTAATCATTATATTAGAGAAAAACTGGAGAGAGAAGTGGTCCCTTTTTCCTATTTAGAAAGAAAAAAAAAATAAAAAATGATCCGTTCATGGATAAATTAATAAACTAATAATATTTGACTTTCCATATAAGGAAACAAGCCTATTTTTTTGAAACATCCAAATAATGATACAAGCCAATTTTCTAGAAACGGAGGGAGTAGTTCATATGTTGATATACAAGAAGAATCTATGGTTTTCTATGTAATCATGTAGGAAGCTTCAGTTGTGTGCTTTGTATGGAATTAATCATGTAAATCTGCATCTAACCACTTGACAAAATGGGATCTATATGAAAAAACCATTTGACACCTGAAATCTCTGTGTGAGCTGCCTACTCATTCATACGTATTTAAGTTAGTACGGGTAGTGGTGAAATCGTGAGAGGAGGTTGCATAATGCTGCATCAAAAAAATAATAATGAATGAATGCATACTGGTCGGGTCTGGTGGTACTAGAAGTTGAAATTGATTCTCATTTCTCAACGCACCACCTAACTTTCTCAGTGTTGCATTTAAAAAAAATGGGGAGTGAATAGTGAGTGATGCTTATTTTTTCCTTGTAACTCGTGGGCACGTGCGTGTCCATTATTTAATGTTTTTTTTGGTTGAAGACTCAAGGGAAATAGAGCTGTTGACTCTGAAGCACGTGGCACAGGAAAATCCACTTGTTTGTGAACAGTCAGCAGCTTGCGTGTAAAGATGATCAACATCGTGAGAGTAGAGTAGGTGCTATGTATTTGGGCTTTTGCTTGGTTATAAACATGGAAGATGCAGCTAACTATATTTCACTTACCATGCCGACGGAACTCCGCCATGTTCTAAGTCTGAACTATCGCGGATTTAATGCTTGCAGCTACTAGATTATGTCGCGAAAATGATTAGTTAATCGAAAGAAACCAAAATGATCCCAGACAGGGGCGAAACCAGGTTTTGAGGAATGGGTGGGTAAATTACCAACAGGCGCATATTTGAAATAGTTCAAACTGGGTTTGGGAAGCAACTACTCTTCGATGCGGATCTGTCCTTGCATTTAGAGAAAATTTTCTTATATATTCCTTACCATTAACATCGATCTCATTACACAGTTCTTATAATTTTTACAGCTAACTTAACTCCTCGCCTTCTAAGAAATTTCTGGGAAAAATAAAATGCTTAAAATTTATCTAGTGGGAAACTGAATCCCTCTGCAAATTTATTTTACTTTTTTTGAAAAGGAGGTAGTAAGATTTTTTTGTAGCTTCTTCTAGTAAGTGAAATGTTACACATATAAATACTTACAATAGTAAGTCTAGACAAATAGAGAAGAAACATCCTAAATATACTAATGCCTGCTCACGAAAATGGTGTACTGTTTTGGAGAATGGTGGATATCACGATAAAAAAATTTTTATAACCGAGTGTCGGTATTGAGAGGTATTTTTTTCTTAAAAGCCACCTGCTAGCATTATCATCGAATTTTTGTTGGTATTTTCCAGTGATTTTTGTTGCAATTTCGGCCCTACTAAACTCTGCATGATTAGAGAATCGTTCCAGGAGTCTAGTCTAATGAAGGAAATCAAGTAGTCAACTGGTGGCTGCTAAAGAAAATTCTAAACATGATATGTCATTCAATATCTCTTCTCACTATCCACTATAGATGGTGTCGACCGAATCAACAAAGCTAAGTGGGGCAGTGGGCAGTGACATCTTCCTTCCTTCACTACGCACAACCTAACCATTGGCCATGAAACTGTACATATTACATAATTTCTGGGATTTTACTTGCCTAGCATTTTTAGGGGCCACTCAAAAGGAATTAGGGGCCAACAATTTATACCCAGCCAAGGGCATTAGCTAAGGGACACCCTATAGGACATTGAAATTATCTATATGCCCTTCCAGTAAAAAAAAAAAAAAAAACCAAATTTTCTTCTTCTCCTCTTCTTCTTCAACCAAACTTTTTTCGTTTCAACCAATTTTTCCCCCTTCCAACCAAAATTTTGGAGGCGGTGAATCTGATAGTCAAACTCTCAGGCAACTCCAAATAGCTCAAATTGGGTAAAATTCAATCATATTTTGGGTTTCTATCGCTTTAATTTGATGAATTGATGAAGAAAAAAAACTAGGGTTTTCAGTTATTTACCCAGATTCAAAAGATTTGCTTGCTAATAAACTTCAGAATATGGTCGTGTTCATCAGAAATGAAGAACATCAGCTATATTCGGAAGAAATATTTTTAGGTTTTCTTCCGAATATATAACACCGTGCCAAGGCTCGATATGCCAACACATATTCGGAAGTAAAATGAATTACTTGGTCTTCCGATTATGACTAGTACAAAACTCGAAAATTTGAGTTTTTTTCCAAAATCTGAATTTTGGGCCACTTTATATTCGGAGGTTCGAGTACAATATAAACCTCCGAATATAGTAGTGCCAAGGCTCTATATGCCAAGGCTCATGGTGGTTCTCATTTGGGGCCAATATACATTCGGGAGTTAATTTACTACCGATTATGGTAGTGTTAAAATTCGAAAATTGAGTATATTCGGAGGTTAAAGTAATACACTTTACTACCGATTATGGTAGTACCAAAGTTCGAAAATTTTAGGATTTTGGCAAAATCTCATTTTGGGGCCAACATTCAGATTTTAAATTTACTACCGATTATGGTAGTGCTAAAATTCGAAAATTGAGTATATTCAGAGGTTAAAGTAACACACTTTACTACCGATTATGGTAGTACCAAAGTTCAAAATTTTTAGGATTTTGGCAAAATCTCATTTCGGGGCAATATACATTCGGAAGTTAAATTTACTACCAATTATGGTAGTGCAAAAATTTGAAAATTGAGTATATTCGTAGGTTAAAGTAACACACTTTACTACCGATTGTGGAAGGGCAATTTTGCCATTACGAAATAGGCGAGATAAGGGCTAGCTTCAATTTACGTTTGAGTGACCCTATTTTGTTTTATTGTTGGCCCCTAATTACTTTTGGGTGGCCCATAAAAATGCTAGGTTTACTTGGTGACTGTCTGACTCATTTGACCACCCTTTGCACATTTGTTTTGGAAAGTCCGGTTCATTTTAGTTTCCCCAAAATCAAAACTATAAAAGGGGCAGCTCGTTTCGAACTCGTTTGCTGATTCAGCCAGCAAGTCTCCAGAGAAATTTCCTGTACAACGTTCCAATGACAGCTAAGGAAGACGTCCTCTCCCTGTCCTATGTGGTGTGTTTTTCTTGCTCTTTCTGCATTTTCTTGTGCACTGTGTCCCAACAACAAGACTATTGTCCTGTATAAAGAGAGCAAAAACCAACACGTATCATACCTATAAGAAGTAGGTAGGTATCAAATGTCATGTCTATTGGTTGTTGGGTGAGGCCATTTTAGAAAAATTAACTACCTTGGAATGGTCAATTGTAATTGAGGACTCACGAGCCTCGATAATTGTCTCTGCTGGTTCTCTGTATGTTATGTCTTAGTTGGGTAGTGTAAAAAGAAGCCTTGGAGATTGTGCTAGCAAGATTTATAGAGAAGCACCAATAATCCCCGCATAATGATACGGTAAATGAATAAATGAATGATCATCTGATGAGAATGAGATTCCAGACTGTATTGTGTGAGTCTTTTAGGACCGATAGTTTGGTTCTTTTCATCATGATTTGGTTGCAACTGTAACGCACCTAATAGTAAAATCAGTATGCAATCTGCAGTGGGTATTGAGTTCTCTTATGGACTCATACTTCAAAAATTTTGCTTAAAGAAAATGTTGTAAACAGCTAAACTCTAAAAAATGTGTTTGGCTGGGAAAAAATGAAAACAAGGTGTCCTTTTTTTTTTGGTATTTTTTTTTTGTACTTCTTTTGTTCCTAACGATTTTATAGGATAAAAGTGAAAACCAGTGGTGATTTTTGGCTTCCAAGAAAAGCTCATTACCGGTTTTGGGGACTAATCATAATGCTTGGGTTACTTCAAATGTTTATGCCTTTATCGAATTTTGGAATTTAGAGTCCGTTACACTTAATCTGGTAGGAGGACCAATGTATTTTTTTTTTTAATAGAAAAACGAAAGGTAATGAACACCTTAGCGGAAAGTTACAACTCCGATAACAGAATTACAATGACCATTACGGATAAAGATAACAAAAAAAATTACAAGGATAATGTGAGCAACCCAAATCACAAAGATAATGGAGAAACTGAAACATATATAACAACTAATAACACTAACAATTACCGATCAAAAAAAAAAATAACACTAACAATTGCAGAGATTAAGCATAGAAAATCACCCTGTAATACAGCCAATTGGGTCCTTTCCTTGTGATGTTTAGATGATATTATTTGGAAACAAATTAATTCTTCCAAATCAATTAACAGATCTGCACCAGGCAAAAGTGTTAGGATCAAGAAAGAGATCCATTCATCTCTCAGGGTTTTGGTTTTGTGAGGTTTTTCATCCTCACATAACACTCCTTTTCTGGTTACGAACAGGAAAGGCAGGATCGTAACATGAAGGTTAGAGTCCACTTTTTTGTAACAAAGTAACCGAAAGGAACCCAAATTAGAAGTACTGTGTAGTGATAATATCTTGCTTCTCTTTCTCTTTGTATCAGATAATACATCTATTGATCTTGGAACTGAACATGTAATTGTTGTTGTTGCTTCAGTGATTTTTGTTGTCGCTGCTTCTGTGATTGTTGTTGTTGCTGTAGTTGGAATTCTTGTGATTGTTGCTGCTGTTGAGACAAGTGATTTTGTAGTTGTTGTTGTTCCTGCTGTTGGATCGGAGGTATTAGGAGCCGAAAGGACTGGATCTGTTGATAAAGCAAAATATGCTGTGTAGTTGAAGCAAATAGATCCAACTGATTTCCTTTGCAAGCAATGAAAAACCATCTTCTCTATGAGAAATCAATTACATAAACAAGAGAAGATCAACAAGACCAACCAGGAAAGGATCTAAACCTAAACAGGAGATAGAAAATGGACTAGAAAAACTAATTGAAAAAGTCTGATTCAAAACAAAAGTAAAAGAAATCACTGGAAATCAAACTAATATGGAAAAAGAGGGAAGGGATTGAGCAGGAGATGGGTTCAAGCGGCGCTAGGATTCGTTGAGTTTTTGTTTGTTTTTTTTCTCTCAGTGAGAGAGAGTTACAAGACGAGGATACTATGCAAACAACAATACGTGAATATGCGGCAATAATGGTGTCAGCTCCTAGGCTAGTCTCCTGTGCAATTGTTAGAAGATATCTTCTTTATGCTTTTGGGTTGTTTTATCTTTTCTCTTTAGTTAGTCTGTTAGTCCTCCTGTTAGTCTCCATGGTCTTTAGTTTATTCTGTCAGGTTTTTGTAAAATCCAATTCCGAGCATCTGATATAAATGCTCAAGTGTGTTCTGTAATAACTCAAGACAATCAAACCATTTAATGAAATAATTTCTTTCATGATATCAAGACTCTAGGGTTTTCGATTCATTCAACATCCCCCATTACCATTACCAATCTCTTATGAATTACCAACCGCCATCAGTCTTCATGGCAACACCAATTTCTACACCACTTTCTGCATCTGGTAGTGACACAATCACTCCTCCATCATCATCATCTTATCAATACAACTTTCTATCGTCAATACCATTTACAAATATCTCAAACTATGTCTCTGAGAAACTAGATGATTCAAACTATTTGGTCTGAAAGTTTCTGATGGAGTCCATTCTTATCAGTACAGATCTTTACGACTTCATTGATGGATCTATTCCTCTTCCAAGCGCTACTGTCATAACTCATGTAAGTATACAACCCAATCCTGCTTTCTTCTCTGGAGAAAATGGGATAAATTTGTTATTAGTTGTTTGAATGTTACTTTTACTTCATCTGTATCAAAAGATATTTTAGGTTCAAACACTTCTCGTCAAATCTGGGATTATCTAGCCACTAGCTTCTCCAATCAGTTTGTAGCTAGAAAATCCATGCTTAGAAATCAGTTATTTAACATAAAGAAAGGGTCTGATTCTAGTCTTGTTTATCTTCAATGGATTAAGGAAATTGTTGATTCCTTATCTGCTATTGGAGAAAGGGTCAGTGACTCAGATTTGGCGATGCACGCATTAACTGGGTTGACCCATCAGTTTGATAACTTTGTAGTTTCAGTTCAGAACCGAGATATCAGTCTTACCTTCAATGAATTGAAGTATAGACTTATCCAGCATGACCAATGGTTACAAAATCAATCCCATAGACTACTTTGGATGTTGATAATCTCACGTCTTCCGCATTCTTTACTAAGAAAACATTTACCACCAACAATTCTGGTCCTCCAAACACCACAACTAATGCCACACCAGACTATTTGTGAATATGTATGTCAAATTTGCAAGAAAGATGGACACACAGCTTATATGTGTCCTTTTAGATATGCAAAACCAAATGGCAAGAAACACCAAGCCAATAACACCATTCAAGTACCCTCAACCTCTACTCATGTGCAATGGTTATCTGACTCAACAACAACCACTCATATGGCTAATTCAACATCTATTCTTCAAAACCCACATCCTTACACATGGCTCTGACAAAGTGTTAGTGGGAAATGGTAACTTGTTAGATATTCAGATGGTAGGTGACTCTGTGTTAGACACTACAACCTCTAACATTGCTTTGAAGGATGTTTTGTATGTACCTGAGTTACAACAAAATCTTGTTTATGTTGGCAAGCTCACAAGTGATAACTTATGTTCTGTTGAGTTTACACCATGTGGGTCCAGTGTTAAAGACCTAAATACTAGGCAGGTTATATCAGAGGGTCCCAAGGATGGTAATCTCTATCCTCTAATTTCTTTTATTCCTAGTTCATCACAGGATAATGTTGATACTCAGTGCAGGTTTATTATCTGGCACCAGAGACTTGGTCATCCATCTAATATGATTCTTCAGAAGCTAGTATCTATCTCTCTCATTCAATCATTTCTGTCAGATAGGCAAAAGTAAGCGCTTACCTTTTCAGCCTTCAGATAGAGTCTCTACTGCACCATTACATCTTATCTACTGTGATGTTTGGGGTCCATCCCCTGTTAACTCTAATATGATTTTCAGGTATTACATCCTATTTATTGATGATTTTAGTAAACATTCTTGGATATACCCTATGAAAACTAGAGATGAGAGTGTTACTTAATTTCAACATTTCAAGACAATGTCTGAGAATGTTTTCACAACTACTATTAAGTACTTTCAATGTGATGGAGCTCATGAGTTGGTAAAATGAGCATTTAAGCATTTACTTGATAAGTCTGGCATAATTTTGTGCTCTTCTAGCCCTAGCACATTTCAGCAAAATGGAGTTGCAGAACGCAAGATAAGACATATAACAGAAGTTGGGAATACCATCTCATTTGTTGCTTTTGCCTAAGAGTTTTTGGCTGGACTCCTTCCTCATAACAACATTTCTTATCAACGGGACTCCATCCAAACTCCTTGCTTTTAAAATCCCATATGAGGTACTGTATGACCATGCATGCTCTTGATTTATCTATTTTAAGAGTATATGGATGTGTATATTTTCCTTTTCTTGGTCACTTTAGAAAGGAAAAACTCAGTCCCAAATCATCACCATGCATATTCATTGGATACAGTCAGCTTCGTAAGGGGTACAAATGTTATGAAATTTCAAGTAAGAAGGTATTCATCTCCAGACATGTGATATTTGAAGAACAATGATTTCCTTTTTGCACTTGCACTTCATCTGTCACTCCTTCACCTAATTCTACAGTGACTCTTCCCATCCTACATCTATCATTAATCCACCCACCACTAATACAATTATCATTGAAGAACTTGATCCATCTCCTCCACAATCCCAAATAGTCACAAATGACTCAAGTTCAGAGTCTCCTTGTCTACCACAACCAACTAACCTAGCACCTCAACACCCTATGACAACAAGATCTAAACTTGGTGTTCATAAACCAAAATACTTACCTGAGTATGTCACTTATTATTCAAATCTTCATTCTTTAGCAATGACTTTCACTGCTTTTCTCATCAATCACCAAGAGCCTAAATCTTATAAGACTTCCACCAAGGACCAAAAATGAATCACTGTTATGAAGAATGAGCATACATCTCTCATCAACAACAACACATGGACCAAAGTTCCTTTTAATCCATCAATGAACGTGTTGGGCTGCAAATGGGTGTACATGAGGTCAGATGGGTCTGTTGAGAGACACAAAGCTCGGCTAGTTGCTAAGGGCTACCACCAACTAGATGGAATTGACTACACATAGACTCTTAGTCTTATAGTAAAATTTATAACTATAAGGGTAATCCCGACTCTTGTTCTCTCTAATGGTTGGGTGATGCGCCAACTTGATGTCTCTTATGCATTCCTGCATTGAGATCTTTTTGATACCGTTTACATGGAGAAGCTAAAGGGGTTTGTTGATCCAGACAACCCTACACATGTGTGTAAACCGAATAAGGCTCTTTATGGGCTTAATGAAGCACCCCGTGCATTGTTTCAAACCTTCAACAATTTTCTTATCAAGCATGATTTTATTATGTCAGACTATGACCATTCTCTCTTTCTCTACTTCCCTGGGTCTGAGGTGCTCTTGCTCTTACTCTATGTGGATGATGTTTTATTAGTTGGCAGCTCTAACAACCTTTTGTCATCCTTTATTGCCAAGTTGAGTACAACTTTTTCTATAAAATATCTTAGAGACTTGCACTATTTTCTTGGTACGGAAGTCACTCATGCCACTGCAACAAATTCTATACTTCTTACCCAATCCAAGTATACCCTTGATCTACTTAAGAATGGTAGATTGCAAGCTATGCACCACACCTGTAGCACATGTTCCGCGTGTTTCAGTTCATAATGGTGAACTTCTGCCAGACCCTCAAGAATTCAGAAGCTTAGTTGGGGCCTTGCAGTACCTCACTCTGGCTCGTCTTGATATCACCTTTGGAGTTAACTACACCTCACAGTTCATGTATACTCCAAGGAAAACTCACACTACTAGTCAAGATAATTTTTCCTTACTTGAAGTCCTTTATAGGATCTGGTTAGGGATGGCCATGGGGCGGGTATGCCAAACCCAGTCACTGCCCCGTTCGTAAAAAAAATCCCCATACCCCCCCGTTACCCACATGAATTGGGGCGGGGCGGGTATGGGGAATACCCGTATGGGGCAGGTTTACCATGGGTTACCCGTAACACGGTGTTAATACATAAATTTATTTATAATCAAAACTTAAATATGAATCAAACAAAAATATAATAACATAAGAATAATACATTCTTAAATTTTAAATTCATAAATTCATCTTAAAGTGAACAAAAGAATCTTTATATGACTTATTAGTTTTTCTAATTTTTCCTTTCTCATTCTATCTTCGTCCATGTTAACCATTTCATTATCTGTATCATTTTCACTATTTTAACTTTTAGAGAATGTGTGCGATCACAACAAAGAAGTGTCCATGTTAACCATTTCATTATCTGTATCATTTTCACTATTTTAACTTTTAGAGAATGTGTGCGATCACAACAAAGAAGTGAAAGTGATGAATATACAAGAACGATCAAGAATATAATAATGAAAAAAAGCTCGACTAAGTGGTAGAAGTATAAAAATTCGATACAAATTCTTGCATAAAAATCTAAACCCTTATAATATGAAAGCTACGGGGCGGGTATGGGGAGGGGACCTTGAATCCCGTCCCCACCCCATCCCCGTAGCTTAGGTTTCGGGTATTACCCATACCCGACCCCATCCCCATTTGTGCGAGTAAAACCCTACCCAAACGGAGCGGGTATCCACGGGGATGGGTTTGGGTGGGGCAAATAGCCATCCCTAGTTCTGGTACCACTTTTTCACCAGGAGATGTCACCTCCTTATCTGGCTTCTCTGACTCAGATTGGGCAGGCTGCCCAGATACGGGAAAATCAACAGCAGGATATTGTGTGTTTCTGGGATCTTCACTCATATCATGGCAAACTATGAAGCAGCTAACAGTTTCTAAATCCAGCACTGAGGCTGAGTATAAGGCTCTCTCTTTACTTGTTGCTGAGGTGATGTGGCTTTCCACTCTACTTACTGAACCACATCTTCCTCTCACCATAGCCTTTACACTTTATTGTAACAATGATGGTGTTCGTGCTCTTGCTACCAACCCTGTTTTCCATGCTCGCACCAAACACATTGAGGTGGACTATGACTTTGTACGAGATCTACTTGCAGCAGAGCTTGTTACGTTTGCCTACATCCCATCTTCGGAGCAACTAGCTGACATCCTGACTAAGGGTCTCAATTATCCTATCTTCACTGCTCTGCGTGTCTAATGCACTTTGTTACACCTGCATCAGCTTGAGGGAGGCTGTTAGAAGATATCTCTTTTATGCTTTTGGTTTGTTTTATCTTTTATCTTTAGTCAGTCTGTTAGTCCTCCTGTTAGTCTTCATTGTCTTTAGTTTATTCTGTTAGGTTTCTGTGAAACCCAATCCTGAGCATCTGATATAAATGCTCAAGTGTGTTCTATAATAACTCAAGAGTCAAGACAATCAAACCATTTAATGAAATAGTTTTTTTCCAGCAATATACGGTAAAATACTGAACTGTGTTTATTTTTTTATTTTATTTTTCTGCTAATGAATTTAGCAAAAAGTTATTTAGTAAGATACTGGTCTATCTATTCTTTTATTAAACTGAGAAGGAATTCAACGTAGATACGTTATATCAGTAAAGTCATCTAAAATTATTTGGTACAAAAATGGAACATAACAATCCTATATGGTAGTTGAAAAAGAAGCCATCTGACTTCTGTTTGTAGCGCAGTTTGCGTATCTATTTTTCGTCTGATTGTCTTTTCTATAGTTTCTTTCTTTTTTATAAGCAACGACCTTCAAAAATGCTAATGATCCTCCTCAACAATTGGTAGAAACCAAATTGGAGGTACAGATCAGGTTTGTTTTGCCCATTGCGTTAATACATGAGCAACAAAATTACATAACCGGGGTTGAAAAGTAAATAGACAAGCAACTAAGCAGTAAGATTTTTTTTGAAAAATAAGCCATCTGATTTCCGTTTGTAGCGTAGTGTTAGAGCATAGATCGGTTGAACCCACCAAGCGTTGGTATGTCAAGTTTGGTTGTCATATTTTTGTGTGTCAAAACTCATCTAAGAGTCGCTTGATTATGTACTAGAGACAACTTCGTTTAGGTTAGACTAGAAAGTTTAGGGATGTTGAGACATACAAGTATTACTCGAAGACCTGAAAAACGTGAAGAAGTAACGAGCTACAACGACGACATCATCCTTCCTCTTGAGGTTAGTAATATTGACTTGAACTGTTTCATTCCTAATGTATCTTTCAAGTCGTGCTATATTGAAAACATAACTGCGAAGCTGTATATTGGATATATTACTCTAGTAGTGAGACGTGATCACGTGATTATAGTCTTAGGGAATTAGACTACGAAGTATAACGCTTATCTTTTGAACTTTGTAGATATGACATCGACATAATCTTATGAATGTTGTTATGATTATGTGAACTAGTATAACACGTACGCACGATGCGTCTGCCATTCCGTTTCCACTTCCCAAACAAAACGAATTTTTCATTCAATAATTTTCCAATTACAATACCCATTTACGCAAAATGTTCATATACTACAGCAAGTAAAACAATAATATCAATAACACACATAATTCAATCTTACCCTATGATTCTAAGGCTACAACAGGGGAACGAAGACTTCCATAGCGGCCATGGCCACAAAGAGGTATAGCTTCGATCAAAAATAAATAAAAAGAGAACTTTTATAACTTGTGATCTGTGTGCCAATTCTTATGATTCAAAAATGATAATAGTGGAGGATTTGTTGGCCTGCCAACCTCGAGAATCACCTTAATAATATCTTGCCACATCAATTGCTACAGCATTAGACACTGTAAGCACAGCAAATGGACGCCAACAGCTAATTTCTATACCTCTTCAACGCACCTGCATGAAAAAAAAGCAAGTACTTGGTTTACATTTGATAGGAGGTCGAATTGACATAAACGATGAATTTATTATGTGACTTGGGAGCATTTTATAAAGCCATGATGTTTTCAGTTAGACATGGCCAGAAAGTAAGAACGAAGTGCGGTGTTGAACACCTTTGTTATGACTGATAACTACCTGCCGTCTACTGCGTTAACCACCATGTCGGCCTATACCTAGCTCGCAAATCTTATCTGTGAGCATCCTATTTAATGAATTAAATCAAAACTACTTTTAGGACCAAATTTTGAGATGTAAAAGTACATACCACATCAAGAACTCCTTTTGGGTCGACTAAAATCCTTAACCATAGGATATAATTATTAGATCCAAATCCAAATCCAAAACCTTTTCCAGCAGCAAGTACCTGGTCGGTTAGAGAATATCTCATAAAAATATAACATAGTTTTTACGCCGGCCTGTCAGAACCTTGCACAACTTGCACTACGGCAAACAAAAAAATTTATTGGATCCATCATCCTGAAAAATTATGAGAATATCTCATAAAAAATTCTCATAATTTTGAGAATATCTCATAAAAAATTCCATAATTTTCATAAAAAATTATTGGATCCATCATCCTAAAATTCACTTATATTTAGAGACCAAAAAAATGGAACACATCCTCAAAATAACATGATAAGCTGCAATTAGTAAGGCATAATTGAAGCAGCAGCTAGTCACCTGTTTCCTTCCATCCATCCTGGAAAAGGTTCCTTGTAAGTACTTTCAATGACACTCGGACGTATTATGGCTACATGTATATCCCCTCTCATACTGTTGATCATCATTTCTCCCATGGCCTTAGTGAGCACATATGTGTCTTGCCAACCGTAGATCCTCGCCCTGTTAAAATGACAAACCAACTTCCGGTAAAGAATGAGCATTATTAAAGAAAGTTAAAACCTCTAAGAGTAATATGAACCCAAACTTGTATTTTCTTGAGATGATGGAAATGAGATGTTGTAAGCAGAGAAGTTAAAAAAAAAAACTGTATTACCTTTCTAAACCCAATTCAAATTTTCTTGGAAAGTCTCTTTTGAAGGCAAAGCCAACTTCATTTCAGCTTCAATATCTAGCAAGGGTGGAGCTCTTGCATGGGTATTAGATGCGAGTTGTTCCCTTGCTATGCTATCCCCGATAGAAAATGGTTTTTCCTACCTTGTCTTTGTCCGTTAACATAGGTTGTCAATGAAATGAAGAATACACATCCATATTAGTAAATTATATTTCAAACCCTAATATACACGAATTATGAAACATAATCGTATGTTAAGTTTGTTTTGATTGTTAAGTTGTATTCTTACCGGTTGATACTTGCAAGAACAGTTAAAGTTTCTTGCACCTTTTTGCGAAGTCATAAGTCGAAAAGGTCCTCGAGTGTTTATATTCATAGCAACGTCGTACCTGCAATCATGCGACTACCTGTGTGAGAGAATACAATGCATGTGCCGGTGTATGTTGCTTGCCTAAGCTTTCCGATCCTCAGTCCTTTTCCTGAATTGTATTGCTCAAGTTTCTAACATTTTCAAAACCATTTCAAGTATAAGCCATTAAGCAAGTGTCAGTGATTGAGAAGAGACATACCAACCTCTAATAATTTTGATACGGAGGGAGTATTCATTTGATTTCTCAACTTTACCTCTCTTAATAAAAATCATCAGTAGCTTAAGAGTTCTGGTTGGAACCAAATGGAAGTGATGTTCGGGCAATTTTGGGCTCGGAAGATACCGTGTCTCAAACAATCCCTACTATGACTAAACCATACTCGCCTAACCTTATACTAACCTTATAATATTTTCATGTTGGCTAGAATCGTTTTCTCTGTCGTGATCTCTCATCCTTGAACACACCCCAACTGTGAACAGAGCTACAAGTACAACACGGCAACGAAAGCAAATAAATTTCAATGTCGTTAGAAAGTAATTGTTCTTGAGTTTTATTAACAACACTCAATTTATATGGTTTGAAACTAACTGAAAAGGGAAACCCAAATTTGAATCACCAAAAACAATTGAGTAACCTGAATTTCAATTTTGGTACCCGATTTATATGCTAGGAATTTGACTAACCTGAGTTGGAATGTGATGTTAAGGCCTCAGGTGTTCCGTAGCATAAGGAATGGAAAGCAATTGCAATGGTTACTGAAGGGATAATTAGACTTTGGTACTCAGGTTTTGTCCAGGGTTAGGCTTTAGTCTAACATTTGTCAAACGTTAGGGTTTGGTACCTGACTGGACGTTGACCCCCGTTGACTAGGTTAAGTCCTGATTTTTGGTTAATAATTATTAAAAAAGTTATATAAAATGTTATTATCAAAGGAGTTTATTATCATACCCTCCAGCTTATTAATATTTACAATATTCTCAGACTAAGTAGAAAAAAAAAAAAACTTTTTCTTATCTCCCTTCACAGTCGCCATCACTTTCTTTGTATTGATCTAAAAAAATAAAAAATCTTTTTCTTATCTCCCTTCACAGTCGCCATCACTTTCTTTGTATTGATCTATCTGTTATTACCACTGCAATCACCAACAAAATCACGATCTCACTTTCTTAATTTGTCATTTTATTTTCTTGTGGTTGAGGGTGGAGGTTGTTGAGAATCTATGATTGATATGAAGGTATTTATAGATTGGGTATTCAGGTTGTGGAAGAGAAGTATTCAAATTGATGAAATTAGAGTTTCCCACACACACCATGAACCGCCACCACCACTATCAACCGCAGCAGCAGCACCACCTAGAACAACAAAAGTAAGGACGGTATAAGAGATGAAAGAGATTTATCAGAACTTGCAGCCAAAACCTAAGAGCAAACTATCGATTAATATATAAATATCAGTATCACAATCATTACAATTGACGCCACTTTTTTTGTTTTGTTTTTTGTTTTTAATGTAATACAGAAGATCTACAATTTCATTTTCATCAAAAATATTAGAAGTAATACTCTCTTTTCGCACACGTTGACACAAGTGTGTTGACATGTGATGGAGTCTTCTGATCCTTGCTTATAAATTTAACATGTGCTTGAGGAAGTTTATCCAACAAGTAAATTGTTTCTTTAATAGTATTCTCCGCAACCCATGAAGCTTCTGTATCTTGTTTGGTGATAGAATCCCAAAGAAGCTTACAGTCTGTGACTATACAAATGCTAGAAATAATATTATTTTTTAGCCACTTTAAAGCATTTACCAGTACTTTTGCTTCAGCATGTAACGCCGAGGAAGCCCAGTCAGAGCCAGCTGAAATATGTAGGAAAGCTTCTTGGTCTGCCGAGTATAGAATGAAGGCATATCCCATGGATAGATTTTCTTTTTTAAAGGACGCATCAATGAAAATTATCCAATCCGACCTGATGTTGTTCCACACGTGATTGGTAATCTTCGTTTTTCGGATGCCTTGAGATTTGGTCTCTTCCTTGATAATTGAAGACTTGATGAAATTTTTTATCCGCTGAATTAAATAGGAGGGATCCGGAACGATTTTCCTGAAAACAACCTCGCATCTATATTTCCATATGAACAAAAGAATGATTGCAATTTGATCACTAAATTGCGAGAAGTTTTGATCGGCGATCCAAAATTCAACCCACTTGCTAATCACATCTGTGTTAACTTGCGAATTTACCACTTCCAAGGAGCAACCAAACCAAACTGCTCTGGCAAAAGGGCATGTTCTAAATAGATGATTTTCCGTTTCCATAGCTTGGTTATTGCACATTTGACACTCTGGGGAAACCTCTGGGTTATGAGCCGCTAGTCTACTCGAGGTCGGTAGAGCTTTCTAAAATAATTTCCAAATAAACAGCCTGATCCGAGGAAGAGTCTGCAACTTCCATAGTTTTTTCCATGGGAAATCAATATCATTCTCATTATCAGAATTACAATTAATGAGAAAGTTATATATATTTTTTGCCGAGAAATCTCCTGATTGGTGGTGAGCCCATCTTATCCTGTCATTATCTTCTTTATTTGGGGTAATAGCTAGAATTTTTTCTTTTATGTCTGAAGAAAACAAATCATCTAGATTTTCCGTGTCCCAATATCCTTCATTATTTATTAGCTCTTGAACTTTTTGCGGCAAATTATCATCTCTGTCCCTTGGTTTATTTAATCTTTCTGTGTTGGGAATCAAATTGTCCTCCCAAATATTTGTATTAGCTCCATTTTTCACTTGCCAAATATAATTGCCTTTAATGATATTTAGACCTTTCTGAATGCTTGTCCAAATCCATGATAACTCATAGTTTCTTGTAGGATCGAAAGGATTTGAATTATAGAAGTATTTTGCTTCTAGAAGTTTAACCCATAGCTTATCTTTTTCCATCATTAATCTGCTAGCTAGTATTGTTAAAAGGGCTATATTAAAATTATGAGGATTTTTTATTCCCAATCCCCCTTGTGTTTTTGGCTTGCACATGCCTTTCCACGCCTTTATATAACCACCTTTACCTTTTGACCTATCTTTCTTCCACCGAAAATCTCTCTGAATTTTATCTAATTTATCCAATGTTTCTTTAGGAAGAGCTAGCATCTGCATCTGATATGTCGGGTACGCTTGAAGAATGGATTGAATTAAGACTGTTCTGCCCACTTGAGAAAGCAACTTTGATTTCCAACCTTGTAAGGTATTATAATATTTTTGAAGTAGCGGTTCGAAATTCTCCTTCCCGTTTTTATCAAAAAAGAGAGGAGTTCCTAGATACCTGTATTTTTTAGTCATTAGCTGGACTTTAAGGATTTTTGCTATTATTTTCCCGTGTTTGGGATGAATTTTGGGGCTAAAATAGATTCCCGATTTTTGAAGATTAACCATTTAGCCTGTAATTCCTACAAATTTAGATAAGATATCCAATAAGTTTTTCGCTTCTCCCAGGTCCGCTTCGGTGAAAAGAAAACAATCATCGGCGAAGAAGAGATGGGATATGGTAGGGGCGTGTTTGTTTATTTGAAGCCCTGAGATTTTATTTTCTCTTGTTGCTTTTTCAAGGAGTCTTGAGAGGATCTCCATGCAAATTATGAAAAGATAAGGGGATAAGGGATCACCTTGTCTTAGACCCATTGAATTGGAAAAGGTTGGGCCTGGGGATCCGTTTAGAAGGATAGCAAAGGAGGCAGTGGAGATGCATTGAAAGATGAGATTAACCCAGTCATCACTGAAGACAAATGAGGATAAAGCTTTTCTAATAAAAGGCCACTCAACTCTATCAAAAGCTTTGGAGAGATCTATCTTAAGAGCAAAAAAACCCTTCTTTTTTGGGAAGTTTTCATGGAATGAATCAGTTCATGGGTTATGATAATGTTGTCTGTAATTTGTCTCCCTGGAAGAAAAGCCGATTGATTGGGGTGAAATAATCCTATTCAATAGGGGTTTTAATCTATTGGCTAAGATCTTGGAAATAAGTTTGTAAATCGTGTTGCCGAGGCTGATCGGTCTGAAATCCGCTGGGGTTTGAGGTGTTGATATTTTTGGGATAAGAGTAATAAAAGAATCTTTGAATTCTTGTGTTATAATCCCTGTTCTAAAAAAATATATTATTGTATGGTGTTTGTAATATCTGACCCCAAGAGTTCCCAATTGTCTTTAAAAAAACCCGGTTGAAATCCATCCGGGCCAGGAGCTCCCCAAGGGTTCTTTTTCGAAAGAGTGGACCAAATTTCTTCTTTGGATGAAATTTGGGTTAGAGAAGAATTTTCCGAATCTGAGATACAAGGTTGAATTATTTCTGAGAGGTCGACATTGTAGTTAACCATTTGAGAAGTTCCAATTTGGGTGAAATGATTGATCAATAAAGCATTGATTTAGTCTCGTTCTGAGATCCAAAGACCAGAAGGTTCTCTAAGAGAATGAATTGCATTGATCCTTTTTCTATTAGAGGCAGAAGCATGGAAATATTCGGTGTTTTGATCATATTCTTTAAATAACTTATCTCTAGATATTTGATGGTAATAATCATTTTTAATCTTGTACCATTTCCCCAGTTCCTCTTGGAGGTTCTTGAGAGTATCAATTTTAGAAGAGAAGTTCCCGGATTTGTGTATGTTTTCTATTTTGTTATTAAGAGTTTTAATATTTTTATGAATATTGCCAAAAACATCGGAATTCCATTGAGCTAGGTCTGAGGAGAGATATTTTAGGTTAGAGGCTAAGTTCCTGTCAGGGTATTTTGAGGAATGGAGATTCCACGATGCTGACACTACAGTTGATAACGTCGGGTGCGTAAGCCAGGATCTGAGGCATCTAAATGGTTTGCTAAGTCTTTTTGTTTCCGGGTTGGAGTCAAAAAGTATAGGGGTATGGTCGGAACCAACTCTTGTTAGGTGACTTACCTTTGTGTTATGGAAAATCTGAATCCACTGGTACGAAATTAAAGCTCTATCAATCCTTTCGCAGATATTAGCATTTCCGCTTGTGTTATTTGACCAAGTAAATGGTGCTCCTTCATATCCCGCATCTTGGAGACCCAAAGAGTCGATAACTTGAGTAACAAAAGCCTTGCTGCTAGAGCTCGAATTATTGCCGCCTTGTTTTTCTCCCAGATCCAAGATGATATTTAGATCTCCAATTAGAACCCAAGGCTTTTGAATTTGTTTGGAAAGATCTGAAATATATGACCATTGTGCTATTTTCTCATCTGCTTCCACTACACCGTAAACGCAAGTAATTTCTATTTCTTTGTCACCAATTAACATTTCAAAATGACAGACATTTATATGAGATGATATTAATTTCAAGTCTACATTATTATGACAGGCTATTGCTAACCCCTTAGCGATACCCACCGAAGGAACTATAAACCAATCATGAAAGTCAGTTTTTTTCAAAATAAGGTCCATTCTGTAGAATGGGGCCTTTGTCTCCGATAAAAAAATAACATCTGGCTTGTGGTAATGGCAGAGTTGTTTCATATGATCCCTAGTGAGAGGTGTTCCAATTCCTTGAACGTTCCATGAGAGCAGTTTCATGGTGAAAAAGGGGATACCAAAATCAGGACAAGACAGGTTTAAATTTAAAGGAAGCTTAGGAAAAATTAAACTAATATCACACCAAAAGAGAAATTTTTTAAAACTTTTACAACTTAGGAAAACGAATGCGATCAGAAGATTCCTAAGGGATGGAATTATAAACCCAAAAATGAGGATATTATGAATAAAGTAGAACTGGATCATAAGAGTAAGAGAAGAATTTTTAACTTGCAAAAAAAGAAAGACTGCACTCTGGAATCTTCTGAGGAATAACTTAGCACACACTTAGGCTGCAGGGTTTTAAATGGCAAACAAACAATAAAAGAATAATGTGATTTAGAACATAAGGGAAGCGAAACAGGTTAGCCAATTTACAGGGTATCAAAGTTGGAATACTAAACAAAGTAGAAATGTCCAATGAATATAAAAAGCCAAAAAAGATCAATACAAGGAAAGATGCTCATAGGTTCCAATTTTCTCCTGTTACACCAAGTTCTTCAAATGGGGATATAAATATAGATTCTTCAAGTAGAGGTATGTTGCCAAGGGATATAAATTTAGCTTAACTTCCTCCTCAAACAAATTTATCAAATTATTCCCTTATTTCTCTCGTATTAGCAACAACAACTCTATCACTGAGATCTAATTGAACTTCAAATCAACCCATCTTCAATTCCATTTCAATCACATCTGCAACATTCAGCAGCAACCCATTCTTCCCAAAGCTATAAGAACCTTAAATTTATTATTAATTCGAAATCAAAATTCAAAATTAACTGCCAAATTCATCTCACTGCCAAATTCAAAATTAACCCAAACTCCAACTGCCAATTTCTTTATTGATTCTGAATACATCTTCTACCCATCTCGTATTAACCCATGAACATCAACATATCAGATCCCCTTCTCTCAAATCATCAAACACCCACTTATGCATCACATCTCGATATCATACTCTTCATAAAACCCATCAAAAGATTCTTGTTCTTCGCCGAGTGTTCAATACCACTTGCTAATGAACAGATATGTAGCAGCAGTAATGACGGATTTTCTGTGTTCTTCATGATGGAGTTCTGATGGATAGGAAGAAGAAGGCATAAATAGGATATTGAATTAAAATTTGATCCCGACCGTAAGTTTAATAATGTTATTAAAATCGTTGGATTCTAGATTCACTTTAGGGGTGTAATTGTAAACTTGGTATTTTTAATTTTTAAATTTATTAAAATGTGGTCATTAACAGTCAACTCGGGTCAACATCCAGTCTAGGTACCAAGGCCTAACGTTGGACAAATGTTAGACCAAACACTAAACCTGGACAAAACCTGAGTACCAAAGTCTAATTATCCCTTACTAAAATAGGAAGCCAAGAATTAGGTCAAAAATCAGTGATTCAAATTGTCAAAATTAAAGAAGAATAAGATTAACAATCGAATATCCTGGGTTGAAATTTGCTATTAGGTCTCATATTTGTCGTAGCTGTTGTTCTTCTTTCATGGTGGAGGTTTTTCAGAAACCATGGCAGAGGTGCTAGAGGTGTTTCAGACGAAAAGAGTTCGAGACAGAAGACGAAGAGAAAACAAAAATGCTTTTCTATTGTGAAGTCAAGATATTATTTTACCTTTACTTGCATAATTGTGATGGGAGAAATCAGCGAGGGTAATTTTATAAAAGAGGGTGGCCACGGTGCAAAAACACCTCTTTTCTTTATATTAGTATAAGATAAGATAAGATAAGATGGGTACTGGTGAAGATTTCATCCTAGGAAACAATGTTTTACATTTGTTTAAAGGAAGTACATTCATGAACTTGTTTTATGAATCGAAAGGGAAATCGCTAGGCTTATTGGTACGGCTATTCATTGCAAATCTTTGGATTACCAATATGTGTGAGATGGTAGAACCGATCGTAACTTTGTTATGTATCTTGGTACACCTAATCACAATGCCTGACTTATGATTTGGTATGACTAGTTTTGATTAATTAGTGTAACCGATCCTAAGTAATCACCTGAGATAGTATGATCGATATTTGTAATTGGTGTGACCGATCCTAGTAATTGGTGTGACCGATCACAGAGAATTGTGTAATCGATCCTTGTAATTAGTGTAACCGTTCCTAGTAATTGGTGTAACCGATCCTAGTGACTGGTGTGACCGATCACAAGCAATACCATGAGTATATGGTAACCAGTCCTGGTAATTGATGTAACTGATTATGGTAATTGATGTAACCGGTCCTGGTAACTTGTGTGACCGATCACAAGTGTTTCCATATTAGGGTATAATCGATCCTAGTGATTTGTAGAACCGATTGAACCCATGGATGTGATTTGATATTTGATCAATCACATAATAGTCTTTGAATACAGGTGAATCAATTCTAAATTTGTTTGGAAGTGTGGTAAAACCGATTCCAAGAATGTAAATATGAAAGAAACAATTCAGAGGATTTCTTCAAAAAGGTGGAATGGTTTGCATCAAAAGATTTTTGTGCAAAGAATCTGTTTAAACATGTTAAGGGATTGTTTAAGAACTTAACAAGACATCCTAATTCAGAATCAAAAGACTAAGATAAACAGTCTAGAAAACCTGCTGAACAGTGTCTGGGAGCTTTTACACTCAAAACTACTTCTCCATTTCAATGGTTTCTTGACAGTGATTGTAGCAGACATATGACATGTGATCTCTCTTGGTTCACAAAGACTGAAGACTACAAGGGAGGCTCTGTGACTTTCGGAGATGGAAGTAGCTGTCTTATTAGCAAAAATGGGACTATCAAACTTCCAGGTATTCCTGAAATTCATGATGTAGTTTATGTCAAAGGAATGAAAGCCAATCTTCTTTCAGTAAGTCAATTTTTTTATAAAGTCATAAAGTTATTTTCAATATGGGAGGTTGAAATATTGAAGATAAGTCTGGAAAAATAAATTTTCGAGGACGAAGAAGTATGAATAACTGGTATCTTCTTGATATACAGTCTAATTTATACTGTAACCTGACCAAGGTAGAATCAACTCATTTGTGGCATGAACGGTTTGGTCATATCAACTACCGAATGCTTGGTAAGCTCATAAAGTAGAAGGTGTATGTGGTGCTTGTCAAAAAGGTAAGCAAGGAAAAATTCCACACAAACTTTCTCGAGACATAGCCACTCGTGCTCCTCTCGATCTTATTCATATGGATCTTTTTGGTCCAATCCAACAAGCAACTGTTGGAGGAAAGAAATATTCTTTAGTAATGGTAGATGACTACACACGATTACATGGGTTGCTTTCCTAAAACGCAAAAATGACACGCTTGAGGAATTCAAGATTATTGTGAGTAGAATCCAAAATGAACAAGGTCGCAAACTTAAGAAAGTAAGAAGCGATCGTGGTACAGAATTCAAGGATACAAAAGTATATGAATACTGTAATCAACTTGGAATTTCTCATCAGTTTTCTGCTCCCATTACACCTCAGGCAAATGGTGTAGCTGAAAGAAAGAATAAAAATATTCAAGAAATGGCAAGAATAATGCTTCACAATAAAAATTTACCATTAACCTTCTGGGGTGAAGCCGTTTTCACAGCTTGTTATCTTATAAATAGAGTTTATCTAAGGTATACAACTCTAAATACCCCTTATAAATTATGGTACGGAAGAAGACCCAATCTAAGCTATTTAAGGGTTTTCGGAAGCAAATGTTATATACTCAAGGACAGAGAACATAGAGGAAAATTTGATTCCAAAAGTGATGAAGGAATCTTTCTTGGCTATGCTTCTGACAGTCGTGCTTTCCGAGTATATAATCTCCAAACCAAAGTCATGATGGAATCAGTTAATGTAGTCATTGATGACATTAGTGATTTTCATCAATATAATCATATTGCTGCAGAGCTTCCTCCTTCAGAAATTGTTAATAAAGAAAAACAGATTGAAGAAGAACCAATAATTGTTCCTATCATTAGTGACATAGATGATAAAGATGATAATGATAACATTGTTGAACAACCCAATGATACTGAAAATATTTTCCATAAACCTTCTAAGTGGGTTCATCAAAGACATTCCACCGAAGATATCATAGGAGATTCCAATGCCAGAGTTATGAATCGAAAGGAACTCCAGAATGTCTGTCACTATACATGCTTTCTTTCCTCAATAGAACCAACAAATATTGAGGAATCCCTCAGTGATCCCTCTTGGGCAAGCTCAATGCATGAGGAACTTAATCAATTTGAAAGACAAGGAGTATGGGAGCATGTTCCTAAACCACCAAAAGGTGTAAATATTGTCGGAACAAAGTGGATTTTCAAGAACAAATCAGAAGAATACAGAACTATTATCCCAGCCAGACTGTTTGCTCAAGGATATTCGCAAATTCAAGGGATTGACTTTGATGAAACTTTTTCTCCTGTTGCTCGTTTAGAATCAATTAGACTTTTACTTGCTTATGCCTGTAATCTTAAGATAAAGCTTTTTCAAATGGACATTAAATCTGCATTTCTCAATGGGGATTTAAAGGAAGAAGTTTTTATTGCTCAACCCAAAGGATTTTAAGATCCATTATTTCCAGATCATGTTCTTAAATTCAAAAAGGTTTTATACGTCCTAAAACAAGCTCGGAGAGCTTGGTATGATAAGTTAACGTCATTTTACTTCAAAAAGGATTCTCTAGAGGTGGTGCTGATAAGACACTTTTTACCAAATGGAATGGAAAGAATGTTCTTGTAGCACAAATTTATGTTGATGATATCATTTATGGATCCACCTCAAAAACTCTCACAGATGAATTCCTAAATCTTATGAGTGGGGAATTCGAAATGAGCAATGTTGGAGAACTATCATATTTCCTAGGTCTGCAAATACAGCAACAAAAGGACAATATTTATCTCTCAAAAGAAAAATATGCCAGGAATTTTGTTGAAAAATTTGAGTTAAAAGGTACAACACCTATAGCAACACCAATGCCAACTACTGGAAAACTTCAGTCTAGTCCAGGTGAAAAATCGGTAGATCAAAAATTGTATCGATCCATGATAGGAAGTTTGTTGTACTTGACTGCAATAAGACCAGACATTGCCTTCAATATGGGATGTTGTGCCAAGTTTCAAGCAAATCCTAAAGAATCACATCTAAAAGCTGTAAAACGAATCATAAGATACGTTAATGGTACCCTAGATTATGGTCTATCATATTCTATGGATACAAACAACAGTCTTGTTGCCTATTCAGATGCTGATTGGGTAGGATGTGTAGAAGATCGGAAAAGCATCTTTGGTGGTTGGTTGTTTCTATGTTGGTCAAAACCTCGTAGCCTGGCATAGCAAGAAACAAAACACACAGTCTTTATCAACCTGTGAAGCAGAATATATTGTTGCTGGTACCTGCTGTACTCAACTTCTGTGGATGAAATAAATGCTCATTGACTATGGCATAAATATTCCAACTATGAGTATTCTTTGTGATAACTCAAGTGTTATTCGTCTAACAGAAAATCCTGTTGAACATTCTCGTACTAAACACAAAGATATTAGATATCATTTTATTAGAGAATTGTATGAGAATAGAGTTATCAAACTAGAATATGTTCCTTCTGAACGTCAACTAGCTGATATTCTCACTAAGCCATTAGACCGGGCAACCTTTGAAAATCTCAGGAAGTCTATTGGTATTGTTAAGGTACATTAGTACCTTATTTTTCGGGTTTTCAACTTTTGCTTTTGGCACGCATTAGTTAAAAACCATTTCAACCTTTCGCCGGTAAAGGTTGCTTTTGTTGTTGTTCTTTTGTTCTTGCGAGAGGATGACAACATACTGGGGGAGAGTTCTTATTTGAACTTGCGCTTAATGATATATTTTTTTGGGGGAGAAGAGGTGCAGAATCTGAGGTAACGAATTTATTAGTTAATCGTTTTCATGTTTAAGAAAAGCCTGTTTATATTGCATATATTTTGCTTTTGCTTAACAATTTTTCGGTACAATTGATAAATTACATTATGATGTGTATAGATGTGTGTGTGTGTGATTCAATTGTTTTCGGTTAAGAAAAACCGTGTCAATTTATTTGGCTTAATGTTTGGTATCTTCTTTATTGTTGGGTATCAAGTGTTTTTGCTTAACGAAATTTCGGTGCAATTGTGGTGCTATAATGTCTATGTTTGTTTCAATTTCTTTCGATTAAGAAAATAATTGTGCAAGTCAATTTATTTTGGCATTTATGTATTGTTTATGGCTTAACGAAATACTCGATCATTTGTTTAGTCCAATTCGATTCCGGATAAGAGAAACTAAGTTAATTATGATCTTAGTTAGACTTATCAAATTGAAGGATTCGGTTATTCAAGTCTAATCGAATGCCTTGACAAGAAAAACTAGTTAACTAAACTAGTGCTTGTCTTGTGATAAGTGCATAATTCATATGATTTTAGTGTCCATTCCATACTTGTTTTAGCTATTATTCTTGCATATTTTCGTATTATTACTCTTGTTTTCTATTATGTGCCTCTATTAGGTGAATAATCCAAAAAGGAGCTACAAAGTTCTGAAAAGAGATTGAATAGAAGTATTCCAAGTATCCAAGTGCCCAAGTCCAAGAGAGGTGGAAGAAGTGCGACGAAAAGGAGCAAAACACTCAAAATAAGGAGACGGGCCAAAGACTGAGATTAACTCATTCAAATTAAAGATTTATCATCACCATATTGAATAGAATTGAAATATAAAAATAATTCAAAAAGAATGAGGTCATTCCGAGTTCGGACGAAGAAGTTGTGGCCAAAACGAGTTTTTATCGAATACCAAAGACATTAAAGTATGCAAACGGGTACGCATACCTTAGTTCCGAAAATTTCTGCTGGAATTTGAAGTACGCATACCGGTACGCATACTTAACAAGTATAAAGACGGGTATGCATACTTGTGAAGGCCTATGGTCACGTTTGGGGTCCTTATTTCGTATTTTCGGGTCGGGTTCTTGAACCGAACTAGATACTTGATGGCAAAGCAACGTAAACCTATATAAATAGGTATTAGGCCTTCCATAGAGGAGAATCGATCTCATATCACAAGATAGGGTTTATTCAACATCAAAACCTAGGGTTTACCCCTTTAGGGGGAAACCACCATTATTCATCTTCTTTGTAATATGAGTAGCTAAATCCTTTGTTGATTAAGGATGAATTCAATGTTCCAAGAGTGAAACTTTATTAATAATACAAACCTATTGAGAGTTTTTATCATCATCGTTTTTCTTTACTATATTTAGGGTTTATGAGTGATTCTTAGATTGATTTGGGATGCATACTAGATTAGTCTATTGATCGTTCTATTGCTAGTAGAAGTTAGGAGATAAGTAATCATCGAATAACTCTCTACACAAGTAGAAATCGCGAGACCTTACAGAGGGATTCTGTGGAGCAATCGTGTGTAAAAACAACACCAGCAAGTAAACCTTGAGCTAAGAGTTTAACTACTGGGATTAACCTAATTCACAAATCTTAAAGCGTTCGATTGGATTACACCTTGAGTGAGCTACTACTTGGTGGTTCGGTTGAATAAAATCTGATATTGGAGAGCTTCCGTATCCGTGGTATAAGGAGTTTTGGGGATAGCACTGAGCTAGCTGCTATTCTACGGTTGGAGGTGAATGGTTCTTACAAACAATAGATAAGTATTCTAACCCTGTTAACGCTTGGTAACGGCGAAGGATTCCTTAATCATCCTTTTCTTCTTTATTGTCTTTCTATTTATCTCATAACCAAATCCCCTTGTTATTTACTTTGTCTTGCTGATACAAATAACCTATCAATTACACAGCTCTATGTGGGAACGATCTCTTACTACCGCTATATTACTAGTTAATTAGTGGGAAATATATTTATTAATTTGTTTCATTAACGACACCCATCATCTTGTCTAAAGAGAAAGGTCTAAGTTATTGTCTGAACAATTAGAGCCCGATGAGAGAAATAAAGTTAATTCTGATCTTTATTTTGGTCTTATCGAAATAAGCGATTGTATGTTTACAATCGGTTTAACAAGGGAACTAAGTTTCTTAGTCAATTAGTTAAACTATTAGGGAAAATTACTTCGGGCAATAGTTTTCCTTGATAACATATTAAAACTAAATTACGTGTAGTTTCGGTTTTAATAGTGGTTATCTTAAGTGGTATGTGAAACCTTCGTGCTTAACTCTTATAGGTTGTTTACAAGTCTTTTAGATTTGTAAGATCCTTTCGGTTTGAACTTTATTTGCTCGAACCTTTGTCATTTTGTGACAAAAAAGGGGAGAAATATATGGAGTAATCAAGTGATTTGCAATCACTAAGGAAAGGACAATTGTGCTTAAACGTTATATCTAACGAAAGAGTAAAGCATTGACTAAGGGGGAGAAACATATCTTATTGTTGTTGTAGTTATCTTGACTACAAAAAGGGGAATAACAAAGATGTTCGGATTGAATATCTACCTATCTTACCTTTAGGGGAGTATAAGCTTTATTATTCAAATGTCAACAACGGCATTTTTTGATTGAATATATGCAGGTTATTGTGCCGTTGAAACTTGGAATCAAGCGTATGTATAATGAATTCTTGTAATTTGTTTATCCATATGTATTAAGAGTTTTGTCACTAAAATTGACAAAGGGGTAGATTGTTAGAGCATAGCTCGGTTGAACCCACCAAGCGTTGGTATGTCAAGTTTGGTTGTCATATTTTAGTGTGTCAAAACTCATCTAAGAGTCGCTTGATTATGTACTAGAGACAACTTCGTTTAGGTTAGACTAGAAAGTCTTGGAATGTTGAGATAGACAAGTATTACTCGAAGACCTGGAGAACGTGAAGAAGTAACGAGCTACAACGACGACATCATCCTTCCTCTTGAGGTTAGTAATATTGACTTGAACTGTTTCATTCCTAACGTATCTTTCAAGTCGTGCTATATTGAAAACATAATTGCGAAGCTGTATATTGGATATATTACTCTAGTAGTGAGACATGATCACATGATCAGAGTATTAGGGAATTAGACTACGAAGTATAACGCTTATCTTTTGAACTTCATAGATATGACATCGACATAATCTTATGAATGCTGTTATGATTATGTGAATGGGTAATGGTGAAGATTTTATCCTAGGAAACAATGTTTTACATTTGTTTAAAGGAAGTACATTCATGAACTTGTTTTATGAATCGAAAGGGAAATCGCTAGGCTTATTGGTACGGCTATTCATTACAAATCTTTGGATTACCAATATGTGTGAGATGGTAGAACCGATCGTAACTTTGTTATGTATCTTGGTACAACTAATCACAATGCCTGACTTATGATTTGGTATGAATAATTTTGATTAATTAGTGTAACCGATCCTAAATAATCACCTGAGATGGTATGATCGATATTTGTAATTGGTGTGACCGATCCTAGTAATTGGTGTGACCGATCACAGAGAGTTGTGTAATCGATCCTTGTAATTGGTGTAACCGTTCCTAGTAATTGGTGTAACCGATCCTGGTAATTGGTGTAACCGATCACAAGAAACACAATGAGTATATGGTAACCGGTCCTGGTAATTGATGTAACGGATCCTGGTAATTGATGTAACCGGTCCTGGTAACTTGTGTGACCGATCACAAGTGTTTCCATATTAGGGTATAACCGATCCTAGTGATTGGTAGAACCGATTGAACCCATGGATGTGATTTGATATTTGATCAATCACATAATAGTCTTGGAATACAGGTGAATCAATTCTAAACTTGTTTGGAAGTGTGGTAAAACCGATTCCAAGAATGTAAATATGAAAGATGATTTACAGAGAAAAGATGTCAACATACTTTGAACACGGACAATAACTCTTATCATTATTGTTCAAAAATATTTCTTAGTACTCAAGGAGATCTTGTACCGAAATAAATTAAGAATCTTTTAATTAAGGTTTTTAGTTATATATGCTTTTAATTACCAACAATTAAATGCATATCTCTAGAGAATAAAATTAGTAATGTGCATTTACTAATTGGAGATTTTCTATTGAGAGATTTCGTAAAATATTGGACAAGCATTTACTGGAATTATGAAAACCGAATCTTGCCATTCATTGCATATCTTGAGAATATTTTCGGTTTTGGAAATTCCTTGGTGTCCAAAATTCCTTGTTCTATAAATACCTAAGTTTTCATTTCTAGCAAACCATCCTAAGAGCCAGGCAAACATCATCTTTTTTTTGTTTCTGGTGGAGCCGTCTATCCGGAAAGGAAAGTACCCTAATTAGGCGAAATCTCTTATGACCGCTCCTTTAAAGAATTCTGTGGGATCAAGAAGCTCTACGAGTACCGTTGGTTGGAAATTACATAATTGCAGTGTTATTAGTTTTCGATTGATTTGATTGACTAACGGTTGTTGAAACTTTGATTGCACCTAGTTTGTTTATTCTTGAGAATCTTCTCTTCTGATATAAGATTCACTCAAACTAGATCGAAGTATCGAAGGAATCTTTAGAACTGTTTGTAGATCTAAAGACATCTTGTGATAATCCATTGTTAACAGACTCTGTTCTGTGCGTGATTGATCACAAGAGATTAAGGTGGTGTTGTGCAGGTTTAATTGAAGATTAAAGAAGATTTCAAGACGAAGAATATTTCTTATTGGTTTCTTATATCTTTGTGTTGCACAAACCTTGATCGGCTGGGATCCAACTAGAATCGGATTTATTCGATTGATAGTTGCGTGAGATCGGCATTCACAATATATCTCTTTGAGATTTATTTGTATTGAGTGTGAATCTAAACTTGACTACTTTTGTAGTTATTGGATAGATTGATCTAACCAGGCAAATGAGTTTATTAGCTTAAGCGGAAGAGCCTTTGCATATGACTTGAGATATGTTATCTTAAAGAATCAATAGAGTTGTTACCAAACAGATTTGTTGTTCCTTTACTGTTTGGAATATGATCCAAAGGAATTGTTCCAGTGCGTGCACTCATCGAAGTCGGAAGCGCAGGGATACTGAGGAAACTAAGTGAACTAGGGGTAGTTGCTTGGTCTCAACTATACGAAGTTGGTTTAGATTTTGTATAGCGGATTAATTCTGAGAGTATTCAATTCTGGACTATGTCCCAGGTTTTTCTGCATTTGCGGTTTCCTCGTTAACAAAATCTTGCTGTTTCTTTTACTTTTCTATTTCCGTAATTATAATTGGGTATTATAATTAGAAGTAAAATACACAAACGTTAACTCCGCTTTACTTGATAGTGATCCTATAGAGTTTGGTTAAGTCCGAATCTATTATCAAGTAATCACACTTTGGTTGTCATATTGTCTCGATCTCGTATCCATAGACAATCACACAAAGTGTGAATACCGATTTGTAGTATTGTCTCGACTTTGTCCATAGACAATCACTTTCGGTAAGAGGACTTATAAGTGGAAAAATAAATGATTGTGGTGTTTTTGGGTACCCTCGTCTTTTCACGTAGTTTTCCTATCTATTTTTCGTCTGATTGTCTTTTTTATAGTTTTTTTTTTTTTTTTTTATAAGAACCGACCTTCAAAAAGGCTAATGATCCTCCTCAACAATTGGTAGAAACCAAATTGGTGGTACAAATCAGGTTTGTTTTTACCCATTACGCTAACGCATGAGCAACAAAATTACATAACCGGGGTTGAAAAGTAAACACACAAGCAACTAAGCAGTAAGATTTTTTATTTTTTTTGAATGTTCTTAATTTATAACATCCGTTCTTGGATCACCATCAAACCTTCCAACATAAAATTGGTCAATGAGATCCATGCGTCACTCTCAATGATGATATGAGCAAGCTTTTATTCCACAACTTTCTTCAGAACTACCCAAATAGCTCTAACTTCTGTTTTAGCCGCCGAGTCAACATCAAAAACTATTGATGCACAAAAAAAAGCTTTATTTGAAAAGTCCCTCATCACATACCCTGGGTAAAGGAGAAAGTCTGCATGACCTTGGCTCTTAAGTCCACATCATAATTTTTCATGTAAATTTAAATAAAGTTTGTTAAAAAACCTGGCCAAATTGGGGTATACCCAGATTTAAATGGACATAGTGCCCTTACTAAGGGGAGGCCAAATATGGGTGAAGTGACAAAACTACCCTTACCCTTTATAATTCTTATTACCCTAAATCAGTTTTTATTTTTTTATTTAATCTTCTTCTTCTCCTCCACCTCTACCTTACCGGATTCTCCATCCCCCACCATTGAAAACTCGTCGATTAATTATTCGCAATCATCGATTCGAAAATTCCGATTAATCTTCAAACATGGAGCCACCACGACCGAGGGCTAGTAGTATGAAAACCACAAATAGAAAACGCAATGAATACAACCCTGGAATTGCAAATTTAGTTTAACAAAAAGAGAAGAAAAAAGCAGTTGAAGAAGAAGAAATCAACGCCGCTGAAACCAAATAAATGGCGCCATTGAGAAAGTAAGGGCCTACTTAAACTCACTCCAGTACTTCAATTTCATGTTTGCATGTCAAATTAGGTCAGAAAAATCGAATTTGTGAATTTGCAGTTATTTAGCCGGCAAGGTGTTGTTCCACGACCCTTCCGACTTTTCATATTTAGGGTTAGTCGGCAAGCTCTTAGGTTGAAGATCTTACCGGCTGTTGCATACCTGTAATTGATTTTTACAGAGTCGGCAAGTTATTCAACCTAAGGCGATATATTTTTTTTTAGTCAGTGTGTTATAATTTTTTACCCTGCCGACTGTATTTGAATAATTTGTGTCTCCTGATGCCTAAATATTTTTAAGGTCGGAATGGTATTTGAATACCACCCTGCCGGCTGTATTTTAGCCGGAACTGTATTGGTTATAGACCCTGCCACTAATTATGTGGAAAATCCTTGTATCTACTGTGTTCATGGTTGTTATAAGCCGATAGGTTATTTGAATAATACCTCGCCGACTATAGTTTAACCGGCATGTTTTTTATTACTCGACCCTTCCGACCATTGTTCCGTCGGATTGGTTATATATGTCGACCCTGCCGACTTATGAGTTTTTTCTTAATTGTTCTGGTTCAGGTTGCCAAAGGGAAAGAAGAAAACTATTACTCCTTCTTCAAGACCTCCTCGTGTTGGTGACAAACTCTTGACTGCAACACATCGAGGGGAATTCATTGAGCCGGGAACGCTCAAGATTCCTGTACGGGATGATTCTCAACCACCACCGGAACCAAATGATTCAGATGAAACTCCAGATGAAGACCAATCAATTCCATCTGGTAGAAGAGGTAATGATGATGATGATGTTGAAAGAACTCCGGCTGCTGGTAGAAGAGGTAATGATGATGATGATGATGATGATGGTGATCAAGACATGCCACCTGTTGGAGGAGGTAATGATGATGATGGTGGTGGTAATGGAGATAATGATAAGGATAGAGAAGATGAACGCTAGCCACTTTGGATTGTCCATTGAACAATTTGTAAGTATTTTTGTGGTTTATTTTACGTGATCCATGTTGTTTGATCTTCCTACTAAACACCACTAACAAAGTAAGTTTGTGTTTTGTTTTTGTAACATGAAGTCGTCAAAGCGCGCTACTTGGAGGAAAAGGGGGAAGCATTCGCATTCGATGCAAGCTATCAATTCATGGTATCCAAAATCACGGAGTATGCCCCGGACTTCATGGAGGGTGGATCGGACTTGGATTCCTCCGACGAAGATTGATGGTATTAGAAGTTTTTGTGTAGGTTTTGTGGGTAGATCTCTATGTAAACCCTCACGAGACTATAACTCGTCCACTAGGGTCGCCTAGGGGTTCAAAGGCTTGATGTACATGCTAAGTGCATTCGTTGTTCCGTCGACAAGGAGTTAGATTTTATGTTTCAATCAATGTAGTAACCAAAATTGCATGAATAAAGTGAATTACATCTTCCCGTATTCTGTTTTCTATTGGGTATAACTAAAGGTCGGCAAGGTTACATTGCCGACGTTTCAACAGCCGGCAATGTTAGAAATTATTTGCATGCCGACTAAAAGTCAGCCGGCAATGTTAGAAATTATTTGCCTGCCGACTATATGATAGCCGACATTGTAGGAAATATTTATATGCCGACCATAAGATATCTGGCCCAAGATAGTCGGCATATTCTTCAATCATAGACCTTTTCGGATAAAAGTAGTCGGCGTTTTCTTCATCCGCAAACCATGCCGACTAAACTTAGTCGGCACCTTATTCAAACGTATACCTTGCCGGCTAAACTATAGTCGGCATTTTATTCAATCTCCGACCTTTCCGACTGTTTCACATTTTCAGAACTGAAAGTGTTGATCGAAATCGAACTCATAAGACAAAAGGTTTAATCTACTGAATTCATAATATTAAAATTTTAATCTAAACTCAATTAATTAACCTAATCCGAATTTTTAGTGTTAATTAAACAAGGGTATATTAGCCATTTAAGAAAAACATGGTTAAGGGGTGGCCTGTTTTACTTCTAAATGACCCAGGTTTTATCTCATTAGATATACCCCAATTAATCTGGGTATACCCCAATCAAGCCAGGTTAAAAAAGGTCTTATTTTAAGTCCACATCATCATTTTGCCTCTAAATTTAAATAAAATCTGTTAAATAAGGCCTTGGGGATTGGAAATGAACCTTAGATAAAAGGTTTTAACTTTATTCGTTTTTGTCATTTAGCAATGACCCAAAAGAATGTGTTAATAAGACACCTAAGAGCATCTCCAACAGAGGGTGATCTTTTTTTTTTTAGTGACACATAGTATTTTAGACCCCCGTTTGGCACAAATCCATCTCCAACAGTAGGGTCCTATAAACTAGGAGGACCAATTACTAAATATGAAGGTGTTCAAGAAAGTGTTATCTACACCTCCGGCTCAACCTCCACATTATATTTTTCACTATTTTTTCTTAAAAAATTCTCTACTGTTAGAGATGGTTTTTTAAATATGAGGTCTTACTCTATGGTTTTTGCCCCTTTTGTTAGAGATGCTCTACACTGGGATTATCCAGCGTGAGAAAGTAAAGGAGTGGGCTCCACCCCATAAAACGCTCCCTTTTAACCCTTTGAAGGGGGCCTCCGATTTTTTTTCTCACGAGGGATTATCCCCGATGAGTGTAGAATCATTGAAACAAGAATGCTCAACGGGCGGAGAATAAACCGATGGGTGCGCGGCCAGATCCATATGCTTCGATTGGAACATGAAGTTCCGGATCTATATGTTAAGAGTAATTCTTCTTTCGATTTTTTTTGCCGTTTTTACTGTTGTTTTAAGAGTAATTCTTACCATTCAAAGAAAAAAAAGAGAGTAATTCTTCTCTCGGTTTCTGTTGCCGTTTTTACTGCTGTTTGGGGTAGAATCGTTCTTTAAAAAATGCCGTTGTCCACATTACTTTTGGTTTGAAAGATTTGCTAAGAGGAATCTTCAGCTTTTGGTTACTCTTTAAACATTCCAATTACTTACTTTCTTGTCCTATAAAGCCTACTTGTGTTACCCTGGAGAGAAATTATACAACTTACTTTGTCGTCCAAATTTGTTGGCTAGAGTTACCAAATCTTAATTCTGTCCCCATCATAACTTGATGGAGTTTTAGGACTACTACTACTACTACTAATAAGACGTCATACAGATTAGTTTTGGGCCTGTTTCATTTCAACTTTTGTGGGACAAAATCAGTTCCTTAATTTTAAAGCAATATCTTTATATAAAGAGAATTATTCATTTTTAAAAAAGATAGCAGTCCAAGAATCATTAATGTCATTGCTAAAATAAAACATAAATTATACAAAGCTTGTTTCCATTCACAGGAACAGCCTAAGTTTTATCGAAGGCCTGTTTGATTCTGTACAAGGTCCCAAAGGTGGGGCGGTAACTATGGAAGTATGTGAGAAAATATATTTGCCTAAAGAGAAAAAGAGAGGAAATAGGTACCCAAAGCGACATTTCGTTAGGTTGTTGACAAGGCTACTTGGTATGATCTTTAATCAGGTGTCGTGGTTACTGTCCTTGAAGGCCAGTTCACAAACCACTGCCAGGTGATCACTGCCCCACTTCTGCAAAGATACAAGAGAAGGATATAATGAAGCAGGATAAATAAGATGATGGTCTAAAATGCAAAGGTTATCCTCAGAAGATTACTAGGTGTGGAAGCTGTGTATTGAGGTCCCACAGCTAATTTCACAGATGTGGCCTGAGAAATGTTAATGCGAAGTACCTCACTGGGAAGTCCTCTTGTTTGTCTTAAAATGTTGTCTGGTAAGGTTTCTAGAACAGCTACTGGAACAAGGTCCTCAGTATGCCTACACAGAAACCACAAATAAAAATCAGCACAAAAGACACTTATGATACAACTAGCTGAAAGAAAGTCTTAATATAAATATGGAGTATAATTTGATTACCATATGTAATCGACAGTTCCCTTAAACTTGGAATGATATGATGTCGCCCGTGGTTCTCCATATCTATCTCTAGTACTGGATGTTCCCTGTAAAGAGGTGCAAAAATTATTACCATATGTAATTATACAGCTAAGCTTTGGTGGCTTGACATGCGCAGGGATGGATGATGCAAACTTACAAACATTTCAATACATTATAGATTTCGGATCCGCTTAACATTACAAATATACAAGTGCATATTTACAGAGTAGCAAAGAAAATAAATTTTTTTACAAACTGAATCGGACATGCAGTGAATCAAAACATATATGCATATTCTTCAGAAATCTTACAGGAACTCCCACATACGCACTGGAAAGTTTTAAACTGTGTTGAACGCAAGTGGCTTTTCTACTTCCAGCTGCAATCTCTAATTCTTGTTTGCTCCAGCTAAATCTCGATGGTGTTGAAATGGGCCTTTGCCAACTGAGTTCAGGTAGTCATTTACTAGAGTAAGTGAAAGAAATGTAGCTTCTATAGCCAGTATGGCTGTATCTATTCTGTTAGAGCATTTAAGGAGGTGCAAATGAATAAATAAAGAAGATCATTAAAAACCTGTTTCCATATGCCCAATGTGATCTTATGGTTTTCCATTGCGACGAATTATCGAGCTGCCCGGACATATCTCTGCGGTCATGTAGTTGGATATCCAACTGTAATTTAATGGCAATGGAGTTATAATGTTTGATTCAGAAAGCAATAGAAAAGGGTAATTTATGAGTATTCCTATATACTGCAATACTATAACAGGGTTTAAGAAGTAATTACAAAAGCTCACCTCAGATGAAGCTAGAAACTGATATATTGCACTCTGGCACATGAAGATTAAAGAATAGCCCCGTTAACAAGTGAAAAAAATTCTAATTGGCATTAACAGACCTAATATGAAACTTTGTCAAGAAGAAAATACAGTGAGATGTCACCTGCGGCATGCTATTGAAGTCTCCAGCAAGCACGATTGGTATACTTCCCCATTCCTTTGATATGGTGTTGGCCTTCTCGATATATAATCGAACCTGAAAAATAAGTGACAAGTCCTATTGAGGTCTACACAATGTGCCAAATAAGGTAATAGAACCGCAACAAATTGTGGTTTCTAGTGAGAAATAAATTTAGGCATCGTTCAACTTTTAGCCTAGGAAGCCGTGACATGGAAAGTCAGTATTGTCCACAAACTATAATAGTATGTAATGCACCCTCGAAATCTTGTTTCAGGAGTACAACACCAAATCAAATGTCATTTATTTCCTACATATGGTACATGCCATGCATTATCCTTCCACTGAAGGTGACATTAATCCTACATCAATTAAAAATGGAATTTCACATTTGAAAAAGATGGTTCACTTTTACCTGACCCAGCTTGATATCTCCACACCTTGGATTGAAGAGCACATGTATATTTCCGACCAGTATATACCGAGTAGGCTTAGTCCTAATTCGTAGAATTTCCGTCAGTTACAAACTTTAGAGAATCAAATACAAATCCAATACTGTACTTAGGATTTTTTTTTAACACCCTTCAGTAGTACAGATTAACCTACTCACAATTTCAATCAAACTAAAAGTTACACAGTAAGAAAATAATAAGTGCGATTTTATACCCTAAACACCATATACTTGTGAGACCTAGGTTCATGAATCTGGATCATTATGCGCGCTTGCATACACATATAACATGTAATCAAGAAAACTGATTCTTAGTGAGGATGTGCTAGTTTCTCCAAAAATCTAGACTTAAATTTAGTGCTTAGGTATATAATGAGGTCCATCGAAACTTACCGTGACAGTTGGGCATCCACATCATCATTTGAATTACTAGGATTCATCTGCATAAAAAGTGAATATAAGTAATTTTGGTCACCCTATGAGAAGCCTAGATAAAGTGAAGGAGTAAAATAAGCTGTAACATAAGTAAACAGCATGATTCGCGGCAACTGTAAAACTTTCACTGACCTCCAAACATGATACTAGCATACATTTAAATTGACGCATTCAGAGATAGAATGGTAACGTGGGAGTACTATGCATAAATAAATTGGTTCATGGAAAATGAAGAAGTAAGAATAATCCAACCAATTACCAACTGAAAACAACACCAAGATTATGCTTGCAAAACTGCAAAATCTCTCTCAAATACAGATAAAAAGGAACATTATGAAAGCTATTTAGAGAGGTGGATGTGGATCTAGCTACAATCCGGCTTACCTTTAGAACACAAAATTGGGCAACATTCTCACGCATGTCAAACATCTGAAATTCCATTTCATCTTGTTGCATAAGGGTAAATCTGATTCAAAACATCACTTGCGAAACGTTACATGGTGAGAAATTGAGGTTAACAAACTAACAAACAGATATAAAATGATTAAATGGTAGATATCGCAGTTTACTAGCAAATTCTAGAACCATCAACCGTTCTGTTCAGTTTTGCTGTTTTAAAAAAGCGCTTTGTAGTTGCGAGGAGTCGAGGACCATGCATTTTACAACAAAGTTACCGTTTTACTAGTGGGAGATTTTATCGGGTATTCCAGTAGTTGCTAAACCACCCTTTAAAGCTGGTGAAAGAATTCAACCAACTTTGGAAACTTGAATTAAGTAAGTAATTAACTCTAGAAGTTACAGTTACCTGTTCTTTGAAGATATTTATATCCTTGACAAGTCTGCATTGGATTAAGTGATGGTAGAAGATTAATCCTCCTACACGTATTATTGGTTCCACCATGATAAGTCCCTAACCAATTAGCTCTCCGTTTTGCCAAAAAACTAATTTATGTTTTATTCCTAACTCTCATCCCACAGGATAATATGAATAGCAAACTACAACTCCCAATCACCGTGTAGTCACACCCATCAACAAGGTCAAAAAGAAACTTTTATTAAGTTGGCAAAAGAGTCTTACAGTTCCTTTTTCCAAAATATAGCACACCCATCTGGCGCATCTCCTGTACGAGCCTAGAGTAAAAAGAAACACACACACACACACACACAATAAGACTCAAACGTTTCGTTTACCTAAAACTGCTAAATACAACACCATTACATATTTATAAAGCTATAATTTTAATAATACCTTGTAAACACCTTTGTAACCATCTAATTGCATAAGCTCATCCAACTCCGAAAAACGATCAACCTCCTATAGATATAAGTCAATTGGTCAATTAAAGCATAAGAACAATGCAACTATCTCATACAGTACAATGCTACATCACAATACAAACCTGAAAGCATATAATACTTGGTGCATACTCATTCAGCTCATCACGAATTAGCTTTTTCCGTCGGTTCCAGTTTAAGAATTCCAGGGAGACATTACGGTATAAATCCGTATGATTGATAGCATTTGCAACACCCAGTATGTTATATGAAACTATAATAACCTTATCTACAAAAACAAACATAACAATAGGTTCATTCAAAGCTGGATTTATAGGTTATAAAAATAGAGAGCCATAGAGAAAGATGGTACCTTTAAGATGGGAAGAATCATGAGAAGAAAAAACCCATTGTCGATCACTACTACTAGTCCTAGTTTGTGTTGTTTCTTGACTGAATTTTGTTTTCCTCCTCCTCTTTTTGTGTTGTTTTTTGAATGAACTTGAAGTAAAGAGTTCTTCTTCTTCTGATGTTGAAGAAAATCTTGATTTCCTCTTTCCCATCAGAGAGAAGAAGCGCCCTTGCTGCTGCTGCATCCCTCTGTGTAGGGCAAAAGGGTTGTGCGGAAGAAAAAGAGGAGAACTGGGGTGTATATATCCAGAATCTATTGAGTTCGACATATTTTATATGCGGCGGAATATGGGAGAAATATATATAACAGCCTATCAAAGAGACAAGGGGGAAACATTGACTCTGCAACATCGCTCGCGGCTTGGAAAAATGCATTCTTTTGGGAATCGTTTGAATACTCTTCTTACATTTTCTGGGTTACTGTTAGCTGTTCTGTGTATACTTACTACAACAATTTCCAGTAACTTCAATGAAGAAGGTCCTCCTGTTAACGCTCATGCTGAGGTATTATCACTAACAAACCCTACATTTTTTTTTTCGTTTGATGCTTGAAAATCGAACTAGTTTGTGGAAATGAATCATGGGTAATTGTTGTTGTTTTGTTGATACATGAAATATTTGTTTGAGAATTGTGGGCGTCTCCTTGTCTAGGTTATCTTGTCTGTGTAAACCCTTTTTCTTTTGTTTAAAATTTTCAAATGTGGAATCATGGTTGTTTTAATTTGGTGTCAAACCGTGCTGAATTAGGCTCTAGTATGACGTGGTTTAGGTATTCAGATTGGGCAATTCTATGTTCTTTATCTTTAAGTTTGGGGAGTGTGGAACAGTTTGCTTTCATTCCCATTAGTAGTCTTCTTAGGGAACGAGTAATAAAAAGTTTCTGGGAGTATTCAGCAGTGATAAGTGTTGATTTCGCATCCACGGTAACAAAGAAAGGACTCCATGAACTCGGGTTTCATCTCAATTTTAATACGAACTCTTGCAAACGAGTACCTACCCTTGTTTGAGATTAATGTATTCATTAACAATAATTTTCTAAGAATATAGAATTGCCCAATCTATGTTTGCTTGGACCATAGTGATGACACTTAACCAAACTTAAATTTAGGTTAAATTCTTGTTATTTTTATTCGCTATCAAACTATGTTGAGTTACGGCATAATTTTGATGTCTTTTATGTATTCGGATTGGGTCCTTAAGTTTGTAACGGATACTTATTGGAAAAGAAAGTCCGAAACTCGTAAGTCAAGATTAATCTAGAGTTGAACCAGACAACCAGTTATTGATTGGATCTCAAAGTGTCCAGAACAAGTAAAAGATTTATCATTTATCAGTGTAGGATCGAGATCCTTATCAAAGCGATTTGTATACGAGGGTACCCTAAAACTTGACCTGCTGAAACTTCTCAGACATTGGCGCTTAAACTCTATTTTGCTCTCTTCAATTGTTAGCTGAAGTTTGTTTATCAAATGCTGGTATGAGTTGTTCTGGCATTGTGATTCAAGAGTGATTAGTAAATTAGCACATAGGAAAAGACCTAATGATTATTTGTTGAGGATCTGTTGTGTAATCTTGCAGTCCTTAAGTTCTTTGTTCACAACATATGTTCCTCATATAGATATAGTTAGATAGTTTTATGTTTTTGCAGAAGAGGATTTGTTGTTTTTGTATAATGTCCTTGAATTCTTTTTGTGTAATTGAAAAAGAGGAGTTAAGAAGGCCTTAAATTGTACAAGAGCCAAAATCAAAGCAGCCAGTATAAAGTGCATATGCTAAAACTAAGTTTTCAAATATGGAACTTCCCACAATTGAAACACATTCACTTGAAGGTTTAAAACTCTTTAGGTGGTCTGCCACACGATTAGTTCTCTGTAGACAGGATTATAAAAGCATTGTGATGGCTACTACGTTTTTTCCCAAAGGTCCACAGATGCAAGGGATTGCAGCATTTCTTAACACAATGTTCTAGGCTTCTAGCAACTGCTTTAAAAACAAGCACTAACATACTAGTAATAGTACGTCCTTGTATTCTATTGCTTTAGGTTTTCCAAAATATTGTGTGAGATGACCTACTTGCCGTTTGTGCTGTTTCTTCTATCTTAAATTCCTATTTTTGTTTAGTGGAAGATTGTGTTTAGTGACCCAGTTAATTAAATTGTTTTACGTCTTTTCAGGTTCTGAAAGTAAATCGACTCAGGAAGCAGCTGAGTGGAAATGATGAGGTGATGTGGTACTGTGATCTGATTTCAGTTTGTGATATATTGATACCTATCTAGGAAAGACGTTTCTGATTTTGGAGCTGGTTACTGCTCCATATATGACACGTGATTACCGTTTTTCACTGTGTATTATAATAGGCCAAGGCAATTGAAATCTTAGTACTTATTTTTGCTAAACAGGTCATCTTAACATTGAACGTTTCTATGGATTTACGATCAGCTTTTACATGGAACATGAAGCAGGTAATCACAAATTCTTCATTTGTGTTACAGTTTTCATAATTTCACTTTCTATAGTCATAGATAGGTTTGAGGGCGAAGATACTGGATGTGAGGTTGGACTATCGACTTGTCCTTTTTGTGTTGTCATTCCATCTTATAAGCGTCCCAAGGAAAAAAGATCCCCAGTGCAGGTTTTTCGATGAAAGCTACTTCCAAGTTTCCAACAGTGATGGTCCTAGCCAGTCATGTGGGGTCAGCAATGCCCGTTGATCCTCACGAAAGGTTGAAATGTTTTAGGTGTCATGACCATACAAGACTATAATAATGGCCATTCTGATAACGTAGCTACAAACCGGATGCATTCACTGATATGTGCTTAGTATTTTTCGTGCATAATGCTTTCTGTGAACCACGGTAATTGACACTGACCTTGTCATTAACTTCACTTTGTTTTCAGGCTTTTGTCTTTGTAGCGGCTGAGTATGAAACTGCAAAGAATTCTGTTAATCAGGTTACTCTCCACCCAATTGCCTATTATGTATCTTTTGCTTCGATCATGTATGTGTTCGACCAAATTCACTGTTCCAACTTAGATGTCAAAGATATTCTCGACGTTATCTTTGCTTGTTTCAGTCGATAAAGTAACTTCTGGCTCTAGTTTAGGCAAAAAAAAATCCAAAGAGAAAATTGTGATATTTTCTTGAGTTTATTGCTGGAATGCATTATTACGTTTAGCTTGGATGAACCGTGTTTTCTAGATTCTGCGCCATTGCATACCTCTATTGTTCTCTTTAGTGGATTGCGAAAATATAGGAATTTGTGTTTATTATGTTTGGCAGCTGGTTTTCTCCTTTTATGTTTCCACATGATACCAGTTATTTGATTAGATCCCAACTATTCTCGCTTGTCTTCAGGTCTCATTGTGGGATCACATAATTTTGGACAAGGGCCACGCCAATATTCAAACCCAGGTCACCACCAAGTATTCCTTGATAGATCAGGTATTTTTTGTACTAAGCCTTATACTTGCCTAAGTGTTGAAATACTCAATCCATCTCTTTATTAGAGTTGTAATGATTGATTACTGATTAACTATACAGGGAAGCAATCTTCGTGGTAAGGAAATCAAGTTTGTGCTCCACTGGTATGTTATGCCAAAGATAGGTAAAACAATTGAAAAGCAGATGGTAATGTCCGACTTTCGTCTACCTGAAGCATACACATAGTTTTGTCTTACTGTTTGCAATAGTCTTATCACAGTTTTTTAGTTCATTATGAGCAATGTAGAAACTCCTAGATTCTCTTGCTTTCCCCATGTAGGGTTTTCATCATCCCCATAGTGAGACGGGTAAAACAAGAATGTAAACTGTTATGCATCACAAATTCAGTGTAGTGTTGATCAGTTTCATGAACAGTTGATCTTTTTTTTTTTTTTTTTAAAGAACAGTTGATCTCTTGTGCATCACAAATTCAGTGCAGGTGGAGATGCTATTTTTACGCTGCACAAGTAATTTCAAAGTTATTCCAAGTTACTGCGGCTGTGGTATATGCAAATATACACAGGCAAAATCTGATTTCCGGGTGCTTGATAGCAACTTTTTAAAGTTTGATAATGCTTTACCATTGTTGACTAGCCATTTCTGGCAACTTTTTCCGGTGAAATCTCATTGCGACCACTGCCATTTGTTGTGTTAAAAACAAATAGGTTTCGGTCCGCTAGTTATAACCCCAAATGTGTCATTATCCATCCACAAAAAACCCATCAAAACAAAAGTAATACAAAAACCCCATCAAAACAAAAGTAACACAAAACCCCCAAAGAATTTGATGAAACATCATAGAATTTGATGAAATTTTGGTTTCATCATAAAATTTGATGAAACCAATTTTGAAATTTGGAGTTTTTGTATCAATTTTTAAAATTTGGGGGTTTTTGTATCAATTTTGTTTAAGATGGAGTTTTAATGGATCCCAACATTTGAATGGGGTTTTTGTACCACAAGTTTGGTCACCTTGGGTTTTTATGACTAGTTATGAATAGGTTTTAGAAAAGTGCACTAAGCACCATCCAGTATTTGCACCTGCAAAGTTTTCTAACAAAAGAGTAATGCATTTGCCATAGTTTGAAGCAGAAAAATACCGCTACCATCAAGTACTTCGATGGAACTTGTATCTTACATGGTAACACCATTAATAAAGTGCAATCCTGCAAATGCAAATCCCAAACCAACATTCATTAAGTATGTCTTTCGTTCCTTTGTGACCAGTTCCCTGGTTTAATGGTACTAGTAGTTGGCAAACCAAGACCTCCGTGAAAAAACAGAGAGAGACTCTGTGAATCGGAGAGAAAATGAGTCAACTCAGTGGAATTTTTTTCTAAACTTAATCATCATAATCCGATATTTCTTCTCTTCTTTCAATCTTTTCACATAATATGTGTTTTTGATGCTTTCCTTAAAGATTAAATGTTATTTTCCGGTCTCCTTAGTATGTTTTGAAAAACATCCTTCAATATTTGTTATTAGAATCAAGCATGTTTTTGGTCACTTGCTCTTAAGTACACCATTTTTGATTTAATCAATTTTATGATCTAATGTATTTCTAATCTTTTTCAGGGCCTCATTGTTCATCAAATCATGGAAGCATTTAGTGTTGGACTTTTGTTCTAAATGCTCTTTTCCAACTATATTTATTTCTTCAACCAATACCAGATGTATCATCAAAGTATTTAGCAGTATGCAAATCCATCAGTTTCACGATGGACTCAAACAGTATGTTTCAGTATTATTCTCTTTATCATGTATATGATTTGAATGGTTCTTCCAAGATCTACCCGAGTCATCCAGAATATCCGATTCAACCCAGTGTTTCAATTTCAGTTATTTTGACTTTTGAAAAACCAAACTTTCCCACTTCAAAACTCCGTCACACAAGGAATATTATTTCTTTGCCGAGATTTGGGCAGTTGACACGGAACCCATTCAATGACAAAAATTCTCATATTTACGACGAGTTTATCTTCTTTCCAGTTATAAGAGATAAATATTATTCTCATTTAACAAATTATAGTTATCATAGCTGCCTCCTTTATAACTATAAAAATCACCATATTGATCTTCAAAGTATTCCTGTTAAAACACTCATAGTTCAATACCCTGTTTCTCAAGATATGGTCTCCTCCTCAAACTCACAAGTTTCCGCAATCACTAACAAGATGCAGAATGCCAAGATAAGAGACATTTATGCAAGAAAAATGAGACGAGCAGCTGGTAAAAAGACTGTCATTGTTCAAGCTGCGGATGAATGGAGTACTACTTTGATTGGAAAACTCTTCTCCAAAGACCCGATAGAAACAAATATAGTAAGAAAAGAAGTTAAGATGGTTTGAAACAAATATAGAACAAAGGAAGTGAGAGCTTTGGATAGGAATATCTTTCTCTTTAAATTTCATACCAAAGAAGTTATGAATGCGGTCTTGACCAAAGGTCCATGGAATGTCAAGAAATGCCACCTGAATCTCAAGAAATATGATGCTGCTATTGCTGTGAAAGATTGGGTTTTCGATAGTCAGGAATGAACTGTGCAGTTTCAAAATATTATGCTGGAACATCACTCTGTAGATGTTGTTAATGATGCAATTGTGGAATTAGGTACAAAAATATGGACTGACCTAGAAGACTGCAAGTTAAGATTTTGTAGTACTATCTCGGCAAGGATTATCATTGATCTGTCAAAACCATTACACATAGGAGGTTGGTGGAACACGGCGAGGGGTCACATGGGTGCGTGTTCATTGGGAAAGACAACCTCATAGTCTTTGTCCCAGGTGTTACACTATAGACCACAATGACGAAGAATGTGAAAACATAGCTTATGACTTAATTATCTGAAGATTCATTAATTAGGAGTACATTAATTATGTCCATGAACTAGCTACAACATATGGAGTAGAAATTATTGAAGACCTTGATTTTTTGGTGGAGAAAATCTGTGAAGCTAGCAGACAAATGCTTATTGAAGTTGAAGAGGTGGATCAATTAGAAGAAGCCAGAAACCTTAAAAGATCTAGAATAACTGCAGAAAACACTGACTCTCAAGACACAGAAACCATGGAGATTAATGCTGAAAAACTGAACCCTCAAACTGATGTTGATGATATGTAACACGATCTGGTTGAAGAAGGAGAAGCAGCGACAAAAGAGAATTCTCATGAGATGACTGAGGCCTCCAATTCCTTGGTGATACCTCTTTCTCAAACTTTATCTTCTCTTTTTAACTTCATCCAATTTATTAACTTTAATTTCAACTCATATTATCGTAAGCTTGCATGTTATTTATTGCATCAATCTCACATATCCGTAGAAAACCCTAATATTAACTTGAGTATCAAGTTATACCTTTATACAACCAATTTTAAAATGAAGTCGTTGAGTTGGAACTGTCATGGATTTCTTGGTAAAGAGACTAGAGATCACCTAATGCATTTGAATACTTTATACTCCCCTGTTATCATATTCTTGTCTGAGACAAAAATTAATGATGGCAGAATCCTAAACCTTACAAACTTTATAAAAATGCCAAACAGAAGATGTGAACCTTTTATAGGGCAAGATGGTGTTATAATCATTCTTTGGAAAGATGGTTTTACGTTAGATATTGTGAACTCTTCTCCAAATATGTTTCATGCCATTGTTCATCATGATACAAGCAAAGGTGAATGGTTTCTGTCTTGTGTTTATGGTACACCATATATAAACAATCAACCTAGTGAGTGGGAATATATTAGCAGTTTAAGCACATCTATACATGTTCCTTGGGTCCTTATAGGAGATCTAAACATCATTATGATAGAGGAAGAAAGGAATTCCAACACAGATATCACATCATCTGAAGTATTAGAATCTATTAGAAGATCTGACCTTCATGACATGGGTTTTATAGGAAACCCATATACCTTGACTAGTAATAGTCATGGAACATGCAAAATTAAACCTAGACTTGATAGAGCATTAGTCAATAGTGAATGGTCTCTTGCTTATCCTGATGCTAAGTTAATTCATCTAGTCAAAAAAGGTTCAGATCATTCACCTATTCTGTTGTCATTATACAGTTCGTCTAGTACTATAGGTAAAACATGGAATTTTTTTGAACATTGGCTTCAAAATGAATCTTGTAATACTGAAATTCTTAATGCTTGGAAGACTAACATGATAGGATCAACAACTTATCTTTTATCTGACAAATTGTCCAATACAAGGCATTGGCTATCTAAGTGGAGCAAAACTATTTTTGGAAATATCCAAATGAGAATCACTAGTCTCCAACAAGATCTATCTCAGTTACAAACTATAGATATACAAGGTAATAACACAAATGATTTGTTAAGAATTGAAAATGAGATTGATGATCTTCATGAAATACAAGCTAGTTCAAACCACCAGAAATCAAGAGACAGGTTCTACAATGATATGGATAAAAACTCTAAATACTTCCATATTAGAGCAAATAAAAAAAGAGTAAGAAACAACATAGATTCTCTCTACGCACCGGACGGACCGTGGCATCAAGATAGAAACTCAATAGAAGATTTCTTAGTTTCCCATTTTAAGAAGATCAGTACATCTGGCAGTCAAAATTTTCTTCGGCACATCCCAGTTTGCATCTCAAATTAAGACAATGAAGAGTTAATTTTGATTCCTTCTGATATGGAGATTCACCAAGCATTAATGACTATGGCACCTTGGACATCACCGGTACCGGATGGTTTTTCACCGGGTTTTTATCAGACCCAATGGCAAGTAATTAAAGATGATGTGTGTAAAACTGTCAAGGTTTTTTTTCTTCATTCAGGTTATCTTCTCAAGAAAATCAATAACATTAGAGTGACTCTCACTCCAAAGACTTCTACAACCCATAAACCGGAAGATTATCGTCCAATTGCTTTTTGTAACACCATTTATAAGTTAATCTCAAAGATTATTGCTCTTCGAATCAAAAAACACATGTCCAGCATCGTCTCTCCAATGCAGTCTGCATACGTACCTGGTAAATTAATCTCGGAGAACATATGTATGGTTCAAGAACTAGTAAAAGCTATAAAGAAGAAGGGTGGTAGGACAGGTCATCTTTCTTTTAAGATGGACATGTCCAAGGCTTTTGATCGCCTGGAATGGGTCTTTCTTACGGAAGTTTTAAGAAAATTTGGATTCTGCGAGAAATTGTGTCATCTTATAATGCAATGCATCAGCACCACTGAGATTTAAATCATGATCAATGGCTCTCCTTCGAAGAAATTCACACCATCAAGAGGTATAAGGCAAGAAGATCCTCTTTTCCCTTACCTATTTATTCTTGCAATTGAGGCTTTCTCTAGAAACATAAATTATCAAGACAACAAAAACCATTTAACAGGTATGAAAATCTCAAGATCAGCTCCAAGAATAAATCATCTGTTATTCGCTGACGTCTGTTTTCTTTTTTGCAAAGCTAATCTTTCTCAAACACATAATTTTCTTAGGGTGATTGAGGATTTCAGTGCCTGTTCCGGACAATTGATAAACTTCAACAAGTCAACAGTTTTTTCAGCAAGAACACAAGTCCTGCAACCTGTCAAACTAAAAGTGGTAATCTACAAGCTAGACAACTTGACTTTTCTCAAGAGAAATATATGGGTTTGCCATTTTTCATAGGAAGAAATAAGAGAATTCCTTTTGCAACTCTTATAGATAAGATGGAATATCGCTTATGTGGATGGTCAGCCACTAATATTTCGGAAGCAGGTAGAAGTGTCATGATTCGGAATGTAACAAATGCCATTCCGGTCCATCACATGTTAAGTTTTAAGCTGCGAGATACTACTATATCTAAGATGAATTCTACACAGTAGAAATTCTGGCACAACAATTAAAAAAAAAGAGGAAAGCATTTTATTACATGGAAAAATGTTAACAAGCCTAAAGAAAAAGGAGGTATGGGTTTCATGGATATTTAAGTGTTAAAACAGAGCTCGTCTCGCCAAATCTTCTTAGAAGTTGTGTACTGATTAAAATTCTATTTGCGCCAGATCTCTCAAGGAAAAATATATTCCGGATGGACAAGTCTTTAATATCTAAGAGAATGCAAACAGTACTTGGTCATGGAGGAGTATCTATTCTGAGTTGCAGTTTATTAAAAGATACAGTTGCTGGAATCTGGGAAATGGTCAGAGAATTATGATATGGAAGTACAGGTGGATACCAGATTTAGCCTCTCCACCAGTTCCAAAGAATGGTGCTTCGCATTTTCAAAATTATACATATGTACACCATCTTTTTGATACACATATAAGAGGCTGGAATGTTCTTATTTTCTCTCTGTTTGAGGCTTCAACAACAAGGCTTATACTAAACATCTCCCCCAAAAAAAGGAAATACCGCTAGTCTTAGCTTTTTTAGCCAAACAATGAGCTACCTCATTTGTATATCTCAAAACATGAACACAGACCCAACTACTAAAACTTTCTAATAGTTCCTTGCAATCCATGATGATCGGGTTATTAATCCATCAAACAGATCCTAGATTGCCAATTATGGCCATAACCACATTCAAGCAGTCTCCCTCCAAATGCAGCTTTTGAATGTTGTTTCTTTTCGCCCATTTGATTGCCTCCCAAGCTGCAATATCCTCTGACTGTTCTTCATTTTCAGCTACTCTTGGGATGCACCATGCTCCGCAGAAAGATCCCGCATCATCAATCAATATTAGACCAGATCCCATAGTTTTATTTTCTTTTTGGAAAGCTGCATCGAGATTATTTTTTTTAAATCAGATTGTGGAGGGTTCCATCTGATTTGCTCTCTAACTCTGCCAGCATGCAAGTCCCCAACTGTGTGTTTTCTTAAGTGGTCATTTCATTCAAATATCTTTTTGGTAACCATCCTTACAATCCCATCAACTTGGAATTGAGTATTTTCAAACACACATGAGCATCTTGCTTTCCAGATATTCCAAAGAGTATATCCTGCAACAATTTTGAAGCTATCCTGCACATTATATAATGTAAACCAGCTTGAGATCCAATCCTTGAGAGACTGCCCTGCCATATTCCCTACAAAAGACCTATCCATTGCCATCCACACCTGCTTAGTTAGCTAACAGTTTAATAACAAATGATCAACAAACTCAATATCATTATTACAAAGCGGACAAGAAGAGTTTGTACTTGGCACAAATCTAGCAAGTCTTTCCCTGACAGGTAGACAATTATGAACACATTTCCATAGGAAGTGTAAAATCTTCGGAGGTAAAGAAGCCTTCCAAAATTTTATCCAAGGAAAATTCTGCTGAGTAGCAGTTAGGTTCACATAGTGACCTGCACTACTAATAGTTCTATAGGCAGTCTTCACCGAGGAGATACCATTTCTAGAGGGAGTCTATCTTAATGTATCACTTCCTTTCATAGGAATTTTAATCTTACAAATTTCATCAACAGTCTCACAGTCAAACAAAGCTTTTAACATATCTACGTTCCATGTATTAGTTATGGGTATGATGAGTTGAACGACAGTCTTTATGTCAGTAGATCTAAACCTAGGTGACACCAAATCAGATCTATTGGGAATCCATTTATGATCCCAAATTGAGATTAATTTACCATTTCGAACCTCCCAACAATAGTTCTCCTTAATTATTTGTAAACCATCATATATTCCCTTCCAAACCCATGAGCCATGCTTCTTAGCATAAACAAGGGGATGGCTATTGGGGAAATACTTATGTTTCAAGACCCTAACCCACAAAGCATCTGGTTCACATAGCATTCTCCAAGCAAGCTTCACAAGAAGAGTTGCATTTAAATTAGCAGTTTTCTTAATATTCAGACCACCTAAGACTTTAGGCATAGTGACATTATCCAAACCCTTAAGAACTAAACTTCTACCAGATTGTTTTTTTAATTCCAAAAAAATTTCCTCTGAATATTATCAAGCCTATTTGTGAGTCTTTTTGGCATAGGAAAAAATGCTAAGTGGTGAGAAGATAAAGCTCCTAATACAGCTTGTGTCATAACTGTTCTAGAGGGTTGATTAAGGTTACTCTTCCAAGTTGATAACCTACCATTAGGGTCCCAAAAATTTTCATCTTATTCCTATGAATTAAGAGAGGAACACCAAGATACTTGTCTTGGAGGGCTAACCTCTTAATCCCTAAAGTATCTGCAACCTGAATTTTAATCGAGTTATCCAATTTAGGGCTAAAAGCTATCCCAGACTTATCAAAATTAATTGACTGTCCAGAATACTTACTGAAATATTTAATGACAATGTCTAGATGTTTTGCACACTTATAACTAGCTTTAGTGAAGATGAGACAACCATCAACAAAAAATAAATGACTTATTACTGGACTGTCTCTAGTCACCTTGATTCCCTGAATATCCCCTAAAAACTCAGCATTAATGATAAGCCTAGAGAAAGCTTCCATACAAATAATAAACAAATAGGGGGACAAGCGGTCTCCCTGTCTAAGACCCCTTGTATGATAAATTATTTCACCAGGAGACCCATTCAAAAGCATAAACGTTGAAACCGTAAAAAAGAAGCATAGATCATTTTACATCAATCTGCATGAAAACCTAGCTTTCTAAGAACAACAATTAGGAAATCCCACTCAATCTTATCAAAATCCTTAGACATGTCAAGCTTGATAGCCATAAGACCTTTCTTTTTGGCTTTACATTTCCTCATACCAGCTACTAGTTCATGGCAACCACTATATTATCAGTTATCTACCTGGAAGATAGAAAAGCTGCTTGATAAGGGCTTATGAACTTGTCCATTACCTTCTTAAGCCTACAAGCCAAGAGTTTACTAATAATTTTATAAAACGCATTACTTAGGCTTATAGGTCTGAAATCAGATGCATGCTTGGGACAACTAGATTTAGGGATTAAGGAAATAAAGCTATGATTCATCTATTTTAGGAGATGCTTCAAATGAAAAAAAGCTTGTACTACCCTAACAATATCTTGACCAACCACGTCCCACATTTCCTGGTAAAACCCAGGAGGGTAACCATCAGGACCTGGAGAGGTCCAAGGTTTCATTTGGAAAACTATTTGTTTAACCTCATCTGCCGATGGTGTACTAAGAAGGGCGTCATTATCTTCAACAGAAATACAAGATACAATATTAGCAAGCAAACTATCAGGACTAGGAGGGTTATTAGAACGACATATATTGGAAAATTGTCTCTTAAGTTCACTAGCAATGCTGTCTCTGTCAATCAGCCACACATCTATCTCAGATTGAATAAATCAACTTGGGTTCTTCTCTTTATAAAGTTCATTTTGTAATGGAGATACCTAGTGTTTCTATCATCATACGAGAGAATATTCTCCTTAGCCCTTTGCATATAGAACTCCTGTTGCACATCATACCAGTATTTGAGTTTATCTTCAACATCTCTTATACTGGGAAAATTCGCGCTAGCATTATTGGTATTCACTTTAGCTAACTTATCCTAAACTAGCTTCAACTGAGTCTGAATATTACTGAAAGTGTTCAAATTCTAGTTCCTAAGTACATCTTTAACATTAATCAGAGGCCTAGTAAGTCTAAAAGCATGGGAACCTCTATCTTGTGAATTCCAGTTAGCACTTATGAGGTCCTTACAAGAATCATTCAAGAACCAACATTTATTAAACTTATATGGTTTTTTAGTGGTGTTTTCCTCTCTAGCACTAATACAGTTAGGAAAACAATCGAACCATCTAGCATAACCTAAAGCTCTATCAATTCTTTCAAAAATCACACTGGCATCATCCCTTCTATTAGACCAAGTGAAAGGATTCCCAGAAAAAATAATATCAGACAAGTCAAGAAATTCAAAACGGTCCTTAACTTCATCCATCCTAGACCGGGGAACTGGAATTCCTCCTATTTTTTTTTTTAATTTCCTAACAATGAAGTTAAGGTCCCCTATCAATTAAGCTTAATGCATTAGACTGGGTCTTATGGAGATGCTCAGGATCTTCCTAAGGCAAAAAACCGTGGCTGAAACCCCCTTTTCCCGCAAGCCTTCCCTGGTGTGTGGGAATCCCAGCAGGAAGACTCCGGATACGGGAAATGGTTAGCCGTTCTAAAAAAGTGCAAAGCGGATAGCCATTAACCGTTTCATAATTAAAAACCATGTAACTTGGTAGGGTCAGGTGGAGTTTTTACGTAAAAGTTGAGTAACTTTATTGAAACCAGATAATCATTAACCGTTTTTGGTTAAAAATTGGGTAACTAATTAGGGTTTTGGTTAAAACTCGTATCACTTTGAATATGTGGACCCATTAAATTAAATGACTGCCAATCATTGGCCGTTTTTCTAACTAAAACGGAAAATCATTATCCGTTCACCTTTTAAATAGGGAATGACCACTAGAGCTAGGCTCTTCCCAAGCCGATGTGTAAAAGCATTTGGTAAGAGGTTGGGCATCTCCATAAGACCCGGTCTTATCTTTTCCTATTAACAGGGGTGTATTGGATCGGGATTGCCTTAGGAGTAGTTATATTTTTAAAAATTGAAGTATATTACCCATTAGTAAGTATATTTGAAAAAACCAAGGTCATCATAATTCCCTTAAAAAAAATATCCAAAAGTTGAGGTGGTGGTGGGCGTTGGTGGTTGGTGTGTCTGGTGTGGTGGTGGCAACAGTGGTCAGTGGCGGTGGTGGTGGGCGTGGGCGGTGGTGGTTGGTGTGTGGCGGTGATGGCGGTGGTGGTCGATGGTGGTGGTTGTGCTGGTGTTGGTGGAAAAACATAGCATGTTGTGATAAAAAAATAGTTGTCCATAAGAATCTATGAAACTCTTGTGGTTTGGGTTAAGATTGATATGAGATAATAACATACATATTTTGCCTACCTAGGATATTTGTGGAATCTAAAACAATCCTAATTGAATACCGTGGATAATTCAATACACCCATGTAAAAGACGTCCCTCAGTACTACTCCTCTGCGCTATAGCGTGGACCTAATGCGGAACTCTTAGAATTTGGAACCATTCAGAACTGAAACTGTTGGCTTCATTTCTGCATTCTTCATCTTTTCTTCTCTTCCCTTCAATTACCTGGGGCAACAAACCCCTTGCAGAAGAATGGCGATAGCCAGGTACGCTGCATCTTCAACTCTCTCACAAATTCGTGCTCTCGCTCTGCTTTCTGTCTCTCAGTCTCAACTCTACACTCTTCTCTCAGTCACACAACAACAACAACAAAACCCTAATCTCCCTCCCAATTTTTCTCTCATTCGTCATATATCTACCTCCACTAGTCTTTCCATTCGCCATAATACCCGAGCTGAAGTGATTACAGAGCTAGACTCAAATGAGAGCTTCAATTACAACCCTAACCGTAGAACTAAAACAAGAACTCCTATGGAGAAAGAGTTTAAGGCATGGATTGATAAATTAAAACCTAAATTCACTCCTGATGAGGTTAACGAGGCTCTGAAATCACAATCAGATCCTGATCTTGCTCTAGATATCTTCAGGTGGAGTGCTTTACAGCGTAATTACAAACACAATCATATTACTTATCTTACCATGATACAAATTGTAGCTTCAGGGAAACAATTTAAACATACGGAAACTCTTATTGATGAAGTAATTGCTGGAGCTTGTGCTGTTAATTTACCTCTTTATAATTATATGATTCAGTATTGTTGTTCGCGGAAACCTTTGTTCAATCGTGCATTTGATGTTTATAAGAAATTGTTGAATTCGAAAGAGTGTAAACCATCATTAGAAACATTTACAATGTTGTTGAATGCTATACTTAGGAGATTCAATAAGTTAAATGTTTCGTATGTGTATTTGCATGCTGTTCGTTCATTACTTAAGCAAATGAAGATTTCAGGTGTGATTCCTGATACTATTGCGTTGAATTATATTATTAAAGCTTTTTCTATGTGTTTGGATATGGATGAAGCGATTAAGGTGTATCAAGAAATGTGGTTGTATGGATGTGAACCGAATGAGTATACGTATAGTTATATTGCCAAGGGTTTATGTGAGAAAGGAAGAGTAAGTGAAGGTGTTGGTTATTATAAGGAGATGAGAGAAAAAAAAGGTTTAGTTCCTACTAGTAGCACTTATATGATTCTTATCTGTAGTCTTTCGATGGAGCGAAGATACGAAGAAGCTACTGAGATTATGTTTGACATGTTGAAAAATTCTATGGTTCCTGATCTTTTAACTTATAAGACTTTATTCGAAGGAATTTGTAGGGAGGGAAAGGAGGATGAAGCTTTTGAACTTCTGGAGGAAGTGCGAAAGAAGCAGGGTGCAATGGGGGATAGAACTTATAAGAATTTACTGAATGGATTGCATTTTGTGAGCCAAGAGTGATTGATCAATTGTCTAATGATTTATGCATTGTAATCGTGTATTCAAAATTTTGTTCCAGTGCGATCCTATTTAGATTTCACAACAGATTATCAAGTTTTTTGGATCAGAAGTGGTCTCTCCATGTATACGATTTATAGGATTTTAAATCCTTGATGGACAAGCTTTGAATGATTTGATTGAATTGTTTTCGAATGGAATGTGGGTTCTTGAACATGCCAGTCTTAATTTGAAATGTTGAACAGTGGGGGATGGAAAAACAATGGGACAGCAGAATTACCATACTTCTGTTAGGTTTTTGTTGGATCTATGCATATTCATGATTGACTTCCTGGTCTGCACGAAATGATGGCATCTACAGATGCTTTGGTCAGAGGAAAACGATCACTTGGGGTGGAATTTGGGTCTTGAAGGAATTTCAGCTACTAGGAATTGGATTGGATAGAAAGAAAAAGTAAATTTTCAGGTCATTGTTGTGTACAGTATTCTGTCCTCTAAAATAAGTCTAGGTTCTGGACATTTTTTTCTAGACTAATTGCTCTAACTGCAATGTTTCTTTTGGGTATCAGTTCGCGGAGATAATCCCATTTTTTGGTAATGGTTAATGATTTCTGAAAAGTTTATCCCTGGTTTCTTTCCCACAGAACAGTAGAAGAATATGTTGGAATTACGTCAAATGCTCGAGGTCGAGGAGAATTATGCTGACCTATTTATTTCTCAAAGTTCGGTTTTGGTCTGTGTGTACTTTGAGATCTAGTAAATCGAACAATTGTCTTTTTATAAAGCAGCAATGTATTTCTTCCTTTTTCTCCCTGATGGAACAAATGTGTGTTTTTACTTAGTTTCATAGTTTGTGATACCATGATGTTGAAGATTAACTGTGTACTTTGTATCAAATGTAAATAGAACATGCATCACAAGTTTGCAATAAAGTGTGGATGCAGTTGTTTTTCTCTCTCAATAGATAACAATGTTTATTCTTAAGCTAACTGGTGCTGCAACAGTTATTACTGGGAAACATACGCAAATATAAATTTGCAATTGGTTGAAATTGTTGAGATAAGATTATTGCAGAGAGAGTTTCAGAGAAACCCCTTGTCTTGGAAGCTTTTGATGCAATCTTCAAACATTTCAGGTATAGTTTTGAAAGGAGGGAGTCCCAGTTGATGAATCTTGCTACAGTCCATGCTATGTGGATTATCATCTCCTATCCGGTCATCGTACCTACAATGGTGTGAACAACTTGTGTATATTAACAAATAATAGAGTAATACTGCTTTGTTCTTGATATTATGTGTTTTCTACTCACTTGTTCTCAAATGGATAGGATGGGTACTTGGACTTGAGCATTTCTATGATATCTGAGAAGTTAGCCACAGAGCTCGAACATATAAGCCTGCCTGATGCTTTGCTCTCTTCCATGGCTAAGATGTGGGCAGCAACCACGTCATTGATGTGCACAAATCCCACTGTAAATTTTGGATAGTCGCCCTTGACTCCTAATCAAGAAATTGGGCAAGTTACTCTCGAGTAAAACCAGGCTTTCACAGGTAACAAGAGATCAAGAGGGCGATATATTATTGCAACCTTTAGTGATTCCCAATATCAACTGAAGTGTGCTTGTTGGAGAGGGAGCAATCAACGGACCCACTATGAAAGATGGGTTCACTACTACAAGATCAATTCCGCACTCCTTGGCCAGTTTCCAAGCCTCTTGCTCGGCTAACGTCTTCGCGTAAGGATACCATAGCTGCAGTTTATGTATATTAAGCAACAGTATCTATTTATGCTAACTAAAATGTTGGTTTATGTTTGTGTGGGAGTGTTGAGTTTCTGCTGATTTGCTATTTGCTGCAAAATCGGGAGAAACTTACGTTGTATTTTTTGCAGTACTCGAGTTCACTCCAGTGTGATTCATTTAGAGGGGAAACCTGTTGAACATCGGAGCGGTATCTCACAGCTGAACAAGAAGAGGTAAGCACAACTCTCTTAATGGAATTTGCTTTAGAGCATGATTTCAACACATTCCCTGTACCCTTTATGCTTGGGTCGATCAAAGTTGCCTGTCAGTAGCCAACAAGTTAATCCTACATTATAAGTCTTTCACATCAACTAGTAAACATAGTTTTGTCAGATATTTGCCTGAATGTCATTGTTGTAAGGCACGAGGACAGGGGATGCTGTATGGAATACACCATCTACGCCATTTACAGCATCACTGAAACTCTCGTCAACCATAAGATCAGCTTTAACCAGCTTTAGTCTCTCCTTAGCTCCAGCCATCTCCCAAAGAAATCCAACCTTTTCCACATTGTCTACCCAGGAAAAAGTGAGAAACAGTGAAAGAAGACCAGAAAAACAAGATGAACCTCTACCCACTATATTGGAACATTCATATTTGTGCATATCTTTTTATTAAATGGATCAAATAAGAGGAAAATGAATAGGTGAATGTTACGGTCTGGTTTGGAAGTTTTTGAACTGGCCGAGGTCAATGCAGCTCAACCGGCAACAACAAAATAGTTTGTTATGGAGCTTGAACAACCATAACTCATAAGTGACTTGTCCGATTCATCGAGGTCACTTTGTGACAATTTCAGAGTTAGTTCCAGATGACTGATCTATGGTTTAAATGACGGGCGGATCAATTAGGTGCAAATGCTTAAACAACAGTTTCTTCTTTTTTTTTGCTTACTAGTGGGTCAGTTCTCATCCTGGTGCCTTTCTTTGTCTCTCCGGCAAGGGGACAACAAAACAGAGATAGTCCCATTCTGATATTAATACACCATACCAGTTATTATTATTGCACAAGTTTGACATCTCTACCCATTTATTACTTTTATTCTCACCAATCTCTCATATTTTAAATGATGAAAAAATAGACGAAGAAGATTCTCATACGGAGATTGCCAAAAGGAGATTTAAAATAGCAAACCTGGATCTCGCACTGTTGCTCTAACTCTGTGGCCTTTCTCCAGCAATTCTTTCACTATGTATGAAGCTATGAATCCAGTCCCTCCTGTTACACAGTATTCAGGCATTCTCACTCTCTGTGTTTGTTTCTCTGACTCTTCCTCTTTCTCTTTCTACTTGACTACATAAATGGGATCTCAGTTACCACATGGGAAAGTGATTCTTCAAATTAAATACTGCGTGACTGTTTTGTTGGTTTGTGTTAGATGCGTCACGCACTTGTACTACTCATTTAATTCAAGCATTTCCTCTCAAAAATAAATAAAAAAGTTAAAAGTTATACTTCTAATTTCATTTCTCTGTCTCTATTCGTTTTCTATATAAAGCGCAGGTTCTCTTTGTGTGCGTGGGTCAGGAGACTCAGGATTCGAGGAGGTGAGTAAAATGTCCGGAACCGCGGATTTCACCCGTATCTGTCTGCAAAATTGCGAGTGAAACCCAATCCGCAAGATTTTTGGGCCGGACACGGGTGGGATTCTCAAATCCGCACTTTTAGCGGTTTGATTACGGTTGGACTTTGAAATCCGCGGATTCACCCGCACCGGATTGGGTTTACTTCCAAATGTCCACATAAGAGCGGCATCGTCTTGGTGAGTTATCAGTAAGTGTTATGTAATGGTCGAATAAGTAACTTGCAGCAAGGGAAACTGCACTTGAGATATATCTTACCAAATAAGGGATCATATGCCTTTCTAAATCGAGATCCTGCTCCGTAAGTGCAAAAGCTATTTGCCATCTTCACCACTATTGTCAATATACACCCGTGGATTAAAAGGCCTCCATAATCCTGTTCTTCATATCAAGTTTAAACATTTTTCAGCATAGTCGGCATTTACTTCGACGGGCATTGATTTTAAGCTTAAACATTTTTCTGCATAGTCAGTATTTTCTTCGACGGGCATTGATCAAGACCCACGAAATTAACAACCATAGTTAGTGAAGCCATATGCAGGGGGAGGAGGAATTCACTCACAGTCTATAACACCACAGTTAAATGGGTTTATTCACTTGAAACTACCTATGTGTTTATACAAGAAACCTATTATAGGGGCTCCAAGGATTTGGTTTTGAGGGCTCCTATGGATTCAACTATCCTAAATATGGATGAGGGGACCTAATTTATTATCAAAAATACAAAAACACCATTTGATAACCAAAATAATTAGCAAACCAAACGCTAATCTAATCAAAAACTAAACCTAAACCCAAAAAGAAAAAAAAGGAAACCCGTTCCTTCTTCTTCCTCTCTTCTTCTCTTTGCCTCTTCTTTGTTTTTTTTCTTCCTTCAACGACGATAATCGTCAATTCTCAGCCAGTAATAATTTTAATTGGCTAATAATCGAAAACCCAACCTTTTTTATTGCTTTTTATCCCATGAACAAGTTAGATTTGATTAAAATTAGAGATTGAAAAATTAGTTTCAGAACTTAATACGATTGGGAAATCAATATTTCCCAACAGTAAGAATGATTTACGGTGTGAAAATATTGATTTCCTCACCGTATAAATTACCTACGGTTGGGAAAACATGAACTCCCAACCATATATAAGTTACCCAAGTTTGAATACGGTTGGAAAACCTAACCGTAAGTTACCCTGACTTCGTATACGGTTGGGAAAATATGAACTCCCAACCGTATATAAGATATACGGTTAGGTTTCCTTACCGTAACATGAATCTCTAGGAAAAAAATCTGCCAGAGTTTTTTATTTTGATTTTCAAATATTAACCCTAAATTAAATGATTAGTTTAATCTTATTACTAATCTTATCACTAATCTTACTTAATTTAGTTAACCTAATCATTAACATTAATTAATTATTAGGATAAGGGGTTTGGAGATTACTATTTGATGACCCCATTTTTATCATTTTGTGAGCCCCGAAACCAAATTCTTGGAACCCCTATAATAGGTTTCTTATATAATGACACATGGACTCCTTCGTGGTGACTAAAAAATAGTCTTAAACTCCGTTCATTGCTTAATTTCACCCAACAATTTGGTTGGACTTGCAATTTGGATGTCTCATATGGCCCCTTAAACCATGTGGTGGTAACATCCCCAAAATGCAATAACATTGATTCACTTATAGTGGGAGAACAAACTAACCCACTTACCTTTATGTCGCAGTCACCAGGTGATCTTCCATATTTACCTGTAGGTGATTTTTTTTAACCAAAATTCGCGGTTAATCCGTATCCGGCCCGTATCATCCGTTGATCCGCGGATGTCAAATCCGCGGGTGATTGGGCCGGACACGGTTGGATTTTCCAAATCCGCAATTTTGACGGATTGGACGCATGTGACCCCTAATCCGCATCCGTCCGTCCGTTGCACACCCTATTGTCAAGAGAAAGAGCAGGAGAGGATTACCTAAGCCCATTGCCAATAAGAATTACCCTGTTTCACTAAATTTATCCGGATGTGAAGTTAAAGTTTATTTTTTTTTCCTCGGCAAAGATAAGAGATATATTAAAAAACTTGCAAGAAGTAAGTAGAAAAGACCATAGCAGTCATACAGGACAGACTCCCTAAAGAAATACCAGCAGAGTTTAGAGCAAACCTCAAAAGAGGAACTCAAAACCTAGACCCTAAACAAAACAACAGACTCCAGGAGAAATTTAGATACAAAAAACTGACCCCAATTAGATTTCACCATTTCGAGAGAGATGCCATAAAGGGGAGCAGTGTTCTTACACCAAAAGTAAACTTGAGCCTTCACTTTCTTAATAACTTGCTGCTCATCGAAGTCAACCCCGTTGAAGATTAAATCATTCCTGCAATTCCAAACAGTCCACGTGATCGCCGCTGGAAGAACTTTCCACAAAGCTTGAGCAATGGAAGATAAACCTTTAACTCTCCAGCCCTTAATAATCAAGTCGATACAATTTGGCATAACATAATCCATACCTACATAAGATCTAAAGTAATTCCAGATAGTTGCAGCGATTGGACAGTGAAATAAAAAATGCGATACAGATTCTCCATCATGGCGACATAACAGACATCCATTTACCACCATGTTTCCTTTTTTGTTAAGAGTATCCATTGTTGCCATTTTCTTATGGTAGACTTGCCATAAGAAGAATCCAATTTTATGGGGCCATGATCGAGACCAAATACTTAGATTGGGGGTAACTATTTCTTTTTCTTTTTCCAACCAAGAATAAGTAGATTTGACCGAGAAAATACCATTTTTGTCAATCGACCACGTTAAAGAGTCTTAACCACTGCCCAAGACTTTATTTTCAATGAGACCAAGTAAAGAACAAACCTTATCTATCTGATTTTGGTATAGTCTTCTTGTGAGTCCCAGATTCCAACTTCCGCCATTTGCTATTTGCTCCGCACATTGTTTCACCGTCCAGTTTTTTGAAATATAAATTGAGTAAATGCTTGGGTACTTGGTGTCAAAAGGTTGATCCCCAACCCATTTATCTTCCCAAAATCTTATGGTATTTCCATCACCAACAGAAAGGGAAGCACCAAGTTTAAATTTTTTTAGATGAGAGTAAATACCTTTCCAAACTCCGCATTTGTTAGGAGCTTTAGGTTTCTTTGTTTCCCTATCACCATTACAAGAATCATATTTGTCGACGATTGCTTTCCTCCAGAGGGCAGTCTTTTCCTTGCTGAAATGCCACCACCATTTGGAAAGTAAAGCTTTGTTCATGCTCTTCAAAGACTTGATGCCAAGGCCCCCTTTTTTTAAAGGCTTACGACAAGTTTTGCAAGCCACGTAATGGTGACCTTTCTTCGATTCCGATGGATCCCATAAGAAGTCACGAATCACTTTTTCAATAGCCTTAATCACTTTTGCAGGAGCAATAAAGAGAGAAAGCATGTAAATCAGGATGCTGGATAAAACACTCTTAACTAGTGTTAATTTACCCGCTTTGTTTAGTGAAGATCGTTTCCAGGAGCACAATCTAGATTTGTACCTCTCCAAAATCTGTTCCCATTTCAGAGTAAAGGCCGAAGAGTCACCGAATGGCAAACCCAGATAACTCGAAAGGAAGCTTTCATTTTTACATCCCAACATAGCAGCCATATCATCTATATGTATAGGATTAACTACCCCCATCATTTTGAAAAATTAATGCAAAGACCCGAGACCATTTCAAAACCAAGCAAATAATAACGAAGATAATCCATTTGTTCCGTCGAATCATCTAAGAAAACCAGTGTATCGTCCGCATACTGCAAATGACTGATTTTAAGTCCATTATGACTCATTGCGAACCCTCCCAAGTGACCTTTGTCGTGATCAATTTGAAACATCATATTTAAAACCTCCGATACTATTAGAAATAAAAAATGAGAGATAGGGTCACCTTGAGTTAGACCTTTCCCTGAAATGAACTTAGAGTGAGCTGAGCCATTTATAAGAACAGAAATAGGAGTGTTGGATATGCAGCCTTGTATCCATTTTCTCCAGAGACCGCCAAACCCCATCATGTCCAGCACTTCGTCTACAAACTCCCAAGAGACGTGGTCAAAATCTTTTTCGAAGTCTATCTTGTATACAACCCCTGGTATACCAGTCTTCATTCTAGAATCTAAACATTCATTCGCGATTAGAGCGCAATCTAGAATTTGTCTGCCTTTTATGAAGGCAACTTGATGATGAGAGATATGGGAGGGAAGCACTAATTTTAGCCTCTCCGCTAGCACCTTCGATGTCATTTTGTAGACACTATTGATCAACCCAATTGGCCTGAAGTCTTTGACTTCCTCAACTACTTCTTTCTTGGGGATCAAGGACAGAAAAGTGTTTTTGAGTCTCCAATTTAAAGTTCCCCATTTGTTGAAATCTCTTACAACTTTCATAATGTCTTCTCTCATGAAATTCCAACACTTCAGAATAATCATTACCCGAAATCCATCCGGACCGGGCACTGTATCTTGGCCCAAACCTTTCAAAGCTGCTAAGCAATCGTCTTCCGTAATTACAGATTCCAGATGAGCAGCAGCCACTATCGAGTTAAGTTTTTTGAACTTCATACCAGCAATAAAGGGTCTAGGAGAGCTCTTCTTTGCAAATAAAGTTGAGAAGTAATCAGTGATGGAGGATTTGATACGATCTTTATCATCTGTAAACTGCCCATTCACTTTGAGAGAGTGAATCGTGTTTCTTCTACGTCTCAACTTAACTATCATGTGATAGAACTTTGTATTTCTGTCACCATCTAAATTCAAAGAGTTCCCAGACTTTTGTAAATACATAATATGTTTTCTATCAGCTAGCACTTCAAAATATTGCTTCAACTGATTTTTTCTAGCAGATTCGATATCAGTGATGGTCCCATTATCAGTTTTGCTGTCCAATATAGAAAGATCAACTAAGATATTTTCATTCTGTCTCTCAATCTTACCGAACACGTCTCGGTTCCATATTTTAATGCGTTCTTTAAAGGCTTGAAGTTTTTTGGCTAAAACGAAACCCGCTGAACCTTGAAAAGAGAAAGACTCCCACCAGAAGTTGAAGTTTAATCTCGCCCCTAAGTATCCACATTTAGTATTTTGTGAAAAAACAAAACTTACTTAATAAACCGTGTTCCGAATTTCATTTCTTTGGAAAGCCTTTAAAGAGTTTACATGATGAAAATAAACAATAGTATCGGATTTTTAAGCCCAAGGGAAAATACCGAAAAATGATTGTTTTTGTAGACATAGACATTGTTCAGTAAAAGCATAAGCAATATGGGTCCGTTTTTCCAGTGGGTGCATACATGATCTGCATCCATATTATGATGTCATGCATCCATTATATGCGTAGGAGTATGTACCCGTTCTCAGAACCGACTCTTGGACACAAATGATCAAGGTCAACCTCAAGAGTCATCCCTAAAGCACATCATGCTCGAGGGGTATTGGTTTGTAGAAATTAATATTTAGTCTCATTTTTAGTGGGCTTTGGACGCTCTAGACCATCCACCCAAAGCCCAGGACGCTTTAATCCAAAAATCCCTCGTGTTTTACAGTCTCGTCCAAATCTTGACGAGTTAGTCCAAATTTGGAACGATCCAGCGATTTCCGATTTTTTATTATTCCAGAACTGACCTTCAATCGATTCACTATTAAAACAATGTTTTTTGGATTTGTTTTTTTTTTGAATCTGAGATTGAGATTGAGAGAGAGCGAGACAGAGAGAGAGAACGATGAATCAGATTTTAATCGTTTCTCCAATAAAAATCATCTCCAGGTTAGTTTTAAAGTGTTTTGAAATCGTTTTTTTTTTTTAAATCCTAGATTTGGATTCATGACAGATTGAGAGATAGATCGATCCAGATATAAATTTCGGAGGTGATTTAACAGATTCATAGAGGTTAGGTTGGATTTGATCGTTTCTGCAACAGAATTCAACTTCAGGTTAGTTTGGAATCTCTAATTTTTAGTTTTCTTTTGGTTCACCGTTGAATTTTTTTTTTGACTTTTAGTTGTTTTTTTTTTGAGTTTATGAGTTGATGATATGAATACAATCTGTTACATCTCATTTTGTATGATCTTGATTTGATTTTTGTTATATCTTAGCCTTTGATTCTCATGAAATGATTTTAGATTACTGTTTTTTGATGATGATTTTAGTTTTATGATGCATGATTTGAAATCGAACTGATACTTGATCGTAGGCTTTTGATTTATTCAACTATGTGACTAGTAAGATTCTGAAGCTTATATATTTGATTAATCGATGGAGTATTTGATTTAGGTTTTTGATGTTTGGCTTCGATTAAATGTGTACTTTCCTGTACACTGTTTACGTTTTAGGTTATTCAAATCTGAAATTGTGATTTGAAGGCTTTTGATTTATTCAACTATGTGTTCTAGTAAGATTCTGAAGCTTATATCTTCGATTAATCGATGGAGTATTCGATTTAGGTTTACTGTTATTTGATTTTGGCTTCGATTAAATGTGTACTTTCCTGTACAATGTTTATGTTTTAGGTTATTCAAGTCTGAAATTGTGATTTGAAGGCTTCAAATGTTTATTATTATTATTTCTTTTGTAGTATGTAGGGGTATCAAATATGTCTGAGAAGGTTATTCATGCAATTTTGAATCATGGTGAGCATTCTGTTGCTTTTCGTGTTAATACTAAAATCACCGTAGATGAATTGAAGCATTTTGCATGTAAACCGTGGAGGTCTTTGTCTCCCGGGAGTATACGTTTCATCTATATGGATAATGATCAAGTAGTTTTTGTACAAGGTGATATACAACTGCAAGGTTTAATTACTCTTATTATTGTTATTAATAATGAAGATTTCTATTTGAATGTTGACGTGATTCCGAAGCATACTTCTCGTTCTAAGTCTGGTTGTAGTACTAGTTCTGGTTCTAGTACAACAAATTCTTGTGTAACTGAAAGTCCTAAGCTTGTAAGGGTGGTAGATCATGCTGCAGACAAGGCCAATCCTTTGATTTGTGATGAATGTATTTATATTTTTGACAAGATTGGTAGAGAATTTATGGGTGGTGTTAAAGCTGTTAGACTTGCTGTTGATATGTACAAGATGGCTACTGGTTACAAGATTATTATTCTTAAAAATGACAAGACTCGTTTTACTGCAAAGTGCGAAGAAGTTGGTTGTTGTTGGAGGATTCACTTTGGGCCTGTGAATGGTGACATTTCTCGGTTCGTGCTGAAAGATGCTAATGTTCTTCACAGGTTAGTGGTGTTCATATTAGTCCACATTACTAATTCTTGTTTTTGTGATCCACGTTACTTATTTTTAGGCTTTTTATATGTATGTCTATAGTGGTGTACATAGTTGTGCACCTTATTTATAGGATTTTTATATGTATGTCCATAGTGGTGTACATTGTGGTGCACATTACTTATTCCAGTTTTTTTTTTTTTTTTTTTGTAGCTGTTGTTTGAGGTTGAAGAGTCCTGCGGTGACAATCAAGTTAGTCAAGCATTTGATCGCTGACAATATAGAGGGGGACCCTAGTTTAAAACCCAAACAGACCGTGTCACTTTTTAAGAAGACTTATGGGTCCAATATTAAGTATCACCATGCCCGTAGAGGGAAAGAAGCCGTACTTGAACAACAATTTGGTGATGACGAGAAGTCATATAGCGATTTATCTTGGTATGTCAAAGCCATTGAGGAAACTAATCCTGATATCTATGTGAATTTTGAAGTTGATCATGCAACCAGAAGATTTCAGAGGATTTTTATTTGTTTCGGTGCTTGCAAGCATAGCTATAGGTATCTTAGGCCCATGATTTACTTGGACGCTACTTTCCTTACTGGTAGATTTAGGGGTGCTTTGATGGTTTCAACATGTGTTAATGGAAACAATGGTTTTTACCCATTTTCTTTTGCTCTTGTTTCTGCTGAAAACAAAGAAAATTGGTTTTGGTTTCTAGACAATCTTAAACAAGTGGTTGATGGTCGTCAGATTATGTTCCTTAGTGATCGTGGAGAATGACTTTTGTAGGGCATTCAAAAGTATTTCCTGATTTATATCACAGCTATTGCTTTTACCACATCAAGTGTAATCTCCCTATTGGATCAAGTGATGCGAATTCCAAGGTCGTTAATGATTTGTTTTACAAAGCTGATTACTCTTACACAACATCTAACTTTGAAGAAGCTTTGCGGGCATGCATGGAGTTGGATGTGGACATGTTGCTAATTATCTCATGACTATTCCAAAGGAGAAATGGGCAAATGCATTTTTCACTGTATGCAGATATAGTGCCCACTCTTCAACTCTTTCCGAGTCATTCAACAACTGGATTGTTGATTTCAAAAAGTTGCCTGCTTTTGCTCTTCTCGATGCGATACGGTGAGTTTTATGTTTAGTGTATTTTTTTTTGATGTGTACATCTTCCCTTGTACACATGTTTATCTGTATACATTGTCGTACACTTTTGATTTCCTTGTACACATGTTTATCTTCCCTTGATGTGTACATACTTGTACACATGTTTTATCTGTGATTCTGCAACTGTGTGTACATTGTTGTACACATGGATTTCCTTAATGTGTACATTGTTGTACACATGTTTTATCTGTATTCCTTCTAGATCATTTTTTGATTTATGTTTTATGATTTTATTATTTTAGTTTGAAGGTTATGAAGAAGAATTCTACGAGAAGGGTAGAAGGTATAGAAACTTTAAACACTAGGCTCACTCCCATATTTGAGGCTTTACTAAAGGAAAACATCGACATTGGTCGTACTTGGAATGTTATTGAGTCCATGGAAAAATAGTATGAAGTCCAGTCTCCCCGGTCTCATTATGTAGATCTATTGCAGAAAACTTGTACGTGTCACAGGTGGCGAGTTAATTGTTTTCCTTGTGCACATGCTTGTGATGCCATTCAAGCTACGAGGGAGGACATATATTCATTTTTTTAGCCATACTTCACCACTGAATGGTACAACTTGGCATACCGGAAATCATCTTTCCCATCCCCAATTATGACAAGCCGCAGGCTTATGATCCTAGTGATAGGGTTATTGTTCCTATTCCTGTTCCTCCACCTGGTAGACGAAGAACACAGCGTATCAAGAATGCTTGGGAGAAGCAAAAGAGGCCTATGATGTGCACAAAGTGCTTCACCCTTGGTCACCACAACAGAGCTACCTTCCCCCCTTCCTTGATTTTTTTTACTATGTTTTATTTGTTCAAAAGATTCTATGTTTTTGGTTTTTTCTTTTGGTAATGTCTTTTCAATTTTTATGGCGTGGATAATTAGTGTCAGGACATGTGTACCATTATGTACACCTTCATGTGCACTTCAGTTTTCTTACCTGTCTTTTTATATGTGTACCATTATGTACACCTTGCTGTACTATGGATGCTACTAGTTTATTTTTATTTAGTAATATTCTATGTTTTCAGTTCTGTATAATTACTTTTGTTAATGCATGTTCGATTCTATGTTTAGTGTTTCAATTTTATGCTTTCAGTTTTGAAGGCCTGGATAATTATAAAAATCTGTCAGTGTGTACCATTATGTACACCTTCCTGTACCATTATTGTGATAAATTTCTACTCTGTCAGTAATTGTGCACAATCATGTACACCTTATTATTTCCTAACCTGTAATATACACCTTAGTACTGACACAAGTATACTTTCAAAACATCAATACTGAAACTAATAAAAAGATTAATTTAAGGTCCTTATATTATTGATAAGTCTTAAACAGAAACTAATAAAAAGATTAATTCAAGGTCTTTATAGTATTGATAAGTCTTAAACAAAAAGTTGAAAACTGAAATTTAAAAAGTTGACTGAAGATAACAAATGTTTAGAAGCAAATCAGAAAATGATCTTGTATATGAAGCTTAAAAACTCCTCTTCCTCTTCAATGGTTTAATTTCTTTACTCTTGCGCCACTCCTTGTGTTGTTCATCCTTTGCTATATCCCACACCTTTTCATAATATCCGACTTTTTCAGCATCTTAGCCACCGGTTTTGATCTCATTTTCTGACAAATGTCTTCGGCCCCGTCTGCTGATCTCTTTCGATACTTTTTGTTTTCTTCAGACTTCGTTTCATAAAGTAACAAGTGTAAAGGAGGCAGTCCGGGTTGATTCCTTGTGCAGGGCATGGTGATAAGCATGTAGGTGCTACATTTTATACCCATATTTATATTAGCTAGGACTCGATATTTTGACTAATAACACTGTTTTAGTGCTTTTGTAGAGAGTACAAGTAAATCCAATCATCGGATCGAAAATGGCTAAATGGGAAGCTAAATGGCACTTTCGGCGAAAAGCACCAAAGAGACATGACATGATTAGTGGTGGTCTTCCTTGGTACCTAAATATGTTGGTAGATCGTAGACGTGGTGGAAACACCGAATCCTCTTTACGGCTTTAGGAGACAAAGATTCTCTTTGTCAGTTCTAGCATCTGAAATCCCACTAGTGGGTAAACAATAAAGTGGATGTGGCTATATACTATTTAATTTGGGGACGATTTGAGTTGCAGTGGTGGTAATCGTTCCAAGGATTTACAACTGCAGCATCGATGGAGATTTGAAGCTATTTGGGGTTTGGTTCATGATGGATGAAGCAACGCAACAACAACAGATGGGTTTGACGGAAATGGCAAGGTTCGGAAGGCAGCAGTTATAAATCACTTCTTCCGGCAGTTAATAGCAGCAACAAACGAAAGTGGAGATGTACATGCTAGATGGTTTTGTGGGATAATTAGTTGAGTTTCCTTCCGGAGGAAGGTGCTTAGAAAATTGGCTATGATGGGTTTAGTGACAGCGATGGATTCAATCTGCTGGTGTTGGTGATTTGAATTCGCGACATCGAGAGCTGGCAGCCAGTGGCACGAGAACTTCAGGATTAAGGGAAGATTGGTGTTTGTTGGATGCTGTGACGATGTGGCTGAGGTTGAATCGATGGAGGGTGTTAGAGCATTGCTCGGTCGAACTCGCAAGCGTTTATATCTCAAGCTTGCCTGTCAAGTTTAGTTGCCAAAACTATAAGTCTTGATTTCTAGTCTACTTATAGCTAAGTCTCGGATTATTACAGTAAGTGTAGTTGAGCTCTAGACTCCACGGCGTTCATCGAATGAAGATGACGAAATACTCAAGGGAACTTGTGGAACTTCATCAACAAAAGGTATGTGGAGACTTGAACTTATCTATCACTCAAAAGTCTATCTATTCTATCTCAAATTTTGAGACAAAAGTTGTATTGCTATATAGACTTCAATTATACACATTTGCTATTTCGGGTCGAGTTTATCTATTTATCGAAATATGTGTTGGTAAGCTTTCTCTTTAGCCAAGTTCATCTTTACTCGTGACGAAAGTCATATTTTTTCAATAACTTGAAAATCGCTTTGATGAAAATAGTTTGTGGATAACAACTATTTTAACATCCTCTAAGAAAGTTTCAATAATTGAAATGAGAGTTTAGAACAAGTAACCATGTTTGGATATAAACATAGTGTGTTCTCACATTTGTGTAAAAGTCCAAAACCGGGAACCTAAAGTATGCGTACCCGTATGCGTACTGGCGGTTGTTGGAAATCCGGGTAAGTATGCGTACCCGTACGCATACTGGCGGAAGTTTTCACATCCGTGAATTTCTGCTGGAGTTTGGAAGTAAAAAAACAAACTCAATCCAGGTACTTAAGTATGCGTACCCGTTTGCATACTTAAGGAGGTTACTTTTTAAAATCGATTTGTTCATGAACTAAAACATTTATATAATAAGGAATGCAATCTTTGCAAACCGTGGCTATAATGTTCATGAATTGATTCGAGTGAATCAAAATCGATTTTCCTTCGATTGTGTCTTGTATACTTCTATGAGATCTAAGCAATTGAACAACTCTCTAACTAGTTCATTTGAGTCATTTGAACTAGTTATGGTAAAGATGAATAAGGTTGATATGAAAGTTCTAATATGGCTAACCATTGGTTAACTATTGTTGAACCGACTAAGTGTACACGTTTATGTACGGTTACTCAAACCTAAATGAAGGTACATTTCATTTATGTATAACAAGCTAAGTTCGATCTAACGGTTGAAAGATATTAGCTTGAATCTAATCAGGTTTTCATCTAACGGTGAATATTGAATGCTTTGTTACCAAGGTAACTTCTGTGTGAGACAGATTTGTTTTTCAAGTCTTCGACTTTGGGTCGTAGCAACTCTTAGTTGTGGGTGAGATCATCTAAGGGAATCAAGTGCGTAGTATCCTGCTTGGATCAGAGACGTAAGGAGCGCAACTGTACCTTGAATCAGTGTGAGATTGATTAGGGTTCAACTACAGTCCAGATCGAACTTAGCTTTGTAGTAGGCTAGTGTCTGTAGCGGCTTAATACAGTGTGGTGTTCAAATCTGGACTAGGTCCCGGGGTTTTTCTGCATTTGCGGTTTCCTCGTTAACAAAGCTTCTGGTGTTTGTGTTATTTCTTTTCCGCATTATATTTTATTATGTAATTGAAATATCACAGGTTGTGCGTTGAATCGATCAATTGGTAAATCCAACCTTTGTGTAGCTCCCCAAAGCTAGCAGCTGACTAATCCAAGAGATTAACTAAACAAAGAGGCACTAAGAATCTAAATCATTTACTTAAACATTCAATTAAGAAATCTGCTACAAAACTTAACCCAAGAACTAGCCCCGCTCTGAAATATATATATACAAGAACTTCTCTCAAATGATACATATACATTAGTCATTTGGTTTATAAATAGAATATACAACATAACAAACAAATCAGAAGTTAACCAACTAACGAACTCAACCCTTGAAGCTTTCGCTGCGCAACTCTGATCTGTCTCTGAAACTGATAGTGGGAATGGGTGAGAATTCATCCCTAAAAGGGGTGCCCAGTGGAAATAACATTTAACTTTCAAGTAATCATGGCAAGATTTGGAAAACAATAATGTTTTTCCATAACATTTAAAAGTGACCAAGTCACTGAAATAAACAAACATGTATATGGACAAACTCCTTCAAACAATGTATAATATGGTGTCAACCAGTTACACACCTAGATAATAATACTGTGGTGTATCGCCCTAGCCATAGCATAAAAACAGAAAGTAAGTAGGTATAAATGTGAATGAGCATATCCTATATACCACAAGTGGAAATTCTTATTTCCCATAACAATTCATGTGACAAACAAACATTACAAGTCCTTTCCAAATCATGGAAAGATTAACAGAATCAACAGAATTATCATAATGTAATTTAAACAAAGCATGGAATGCACAAATAGACAATGCATGAGTTTGTTAAGCATAAACTTTTGTAAAAGTAACAACAATGGTTATAAAAGAGTTAAATGTATTCCCACCTCTTTTGATGACAAGCCACGCCTACCTCGAGATCCACGATCTACTGGTTCATCCTTTGAATCGATCGTTGTTAATAGAGACGAATTGTTAATCAGACAAGCACAAGAATCATACGAGGCTATCTAATGGTTCTAAGCCCATTTACTAAAGTCCAGTCTATCTGAGTCAACTAACGGTTACTAACGGTCAAATTGACGGTCACAGGTCAACTAACAGTCAACGTCTAAGTCAGGTCAATAGTCAAAGTCTTGGTCAAATAGTCAAGGTCGGGTCAATTGCCTAACTCGGTCAACTGAGTCTACCCAGGTCAAAACAGGGAAACCAGTGAGTCACAACGACTCAACTCAGTCAGACTAACTGAGTCAGCTAAACAATTTAGTCAGACATCTGACTGGGATGACTAACAGGCATACTTCTATTGCAGACCAAGTTCAACTCTATTTCTTATATTCTCAACTTCTTGATTAACAAAGCAACTTCAATTCAAATACATGACAACAACTTTGATTACCTGCAATTGCAGCTTTAAGCAACACTCCTCCTACAATCAGCTAGCTACAATACTAATCTACCTAACAACAACAACACTAGGTCTACAACCTGCACCTGCAATTACCCTCAACAACAACTGCATGATCCTGCACATAATAAACCAACTTCAGTTCCATTTATTGTACAATACCATTACTTGTATCTCCCTCTGATCTTAACAACACCAGCACCTAGTTTCTATACCTACACCAGCCACTCATATCCCCTGTAACATCAACAACACCACTTCGACTTATAACTCAACCCAACAATCTCTAATCCATTCTCAACCTTCATCCAAACTGAAATCTTCAACTCCTAAACTACAACACAAGCTAACTCAGATCCATTACAGCCACTACCTGCACTCCATAACTTCATAATTCTTCACAGACAACACCACCATACCCATTTGTATCCCTAAATAAAAACTCAAGTCTTCATGGTACATCATTGCAACCATTCTTTCTCAGAACCAACAACTCCAACTTCCAATTCTCCATTAAACACTTATTACTTCAGTTTAATCAACTCAACACCATTCTTCAAATCACAGTTCAATATCCAAATTTCACAGACATCAATTACATCTATACTTCAGTAAATATATCCATCTTACTTCAACATCATATACACAAGCTCAACAATGAAATTGAATAGTTTACTTAAATTAACTCAGCAAGATAATTACCTCAGATATCTGCCTCTTGTTTGAACCTTACCATTAAATTCATCATCTTCAAATTGAATTCATAACTACCCCAACAGTTCTAAACAACTTCAGAACATGATTAACAACAACCCATCCGATCTTTAACCATCAGCAACTCAATTACCCATCCATTTCATCTTCTCAATTTTTTCTGCAATTCCGATAAAACCCTAATTCTAATTTGGGGAAGAACAGAACATAAACTCTAATTTATCCAATTCTTCACGAATAGATCATATCAACCAATTAACTTCATCCCGTTCCTCAATCATCTAAACCCATTCCTCAATTCATCTATCAATCCCGTGCAAGCCTAAAATCGAACCCAAAACCCTAATCCTCTATTCTTCTTCTTCGCAGAACCCTAACTCTATAACTTTCTCGAATTGAGATATTCTTTATAATCAAATCCTGTAAATTGATATGACCGAATTCATCTTCAGGTTATAACCTTCAAACCCACCTTTAATTTTATCTTAATCATCACCAATTCGAAACTCCAATTCTTATTCACAGAAAACCCTAACTTGGTTCTCTGATTCATCTTTTCTTCTTCATCAACAACAGCCTCGACTCATCCATCATCTATACAACTCCATCAATTGGTTCTATCGAACTGATTCACAACCTCACTCTCAATCGATAAATCTCTCGCAGAAAAGAAGAAAGAAGAAAGAAGAAGAATAAAGAAGGGGAAGAAAGAAATGAGAATTAGTTTATCCTCTCAGCTAGATTGGGCATAAGGATGACCAAAATGTTAAAGGCACCCGAGAAACAGATAAGCGCAGCCAGGCGGTTATGATGAGAATTGACAACTTTACCCTTCGTAGTAATCTGTTGATATCTGTTTCGTCCGGTATCCGAATGACACGTTCGAGTAGCCCATTTCGCATAAATTTTCGAGATCTATCTAGCAGTACTAGTCACGTAACTAAATCGTTGTTAGATTAACTTCTATTAATTAACGTTCATAACCAAATAGTCGAGTCATTAGCGGCTAAATCGTCTATTGACTATCGCTAGAACAGTCAAATAGCGTTGACGAGCTTGAGGGTCCTTACACTTTGGTTGTTGATTGAAATTGATTGATCCTTGAACATTAGTTTTTGGTACCGTTCAAGTTATTTCTCTTGTATTCAATCGGGCTCGCAAATTCCTATTTGTTTTATTGCGGATTGAATCGAGAATTTGAGATATAACTCTTTGAGTCTAACTGTCTAGTTGATTCTATTGAAATTATATTGGAGTTAGTCCATACATATTGGGTAAGGTTGTTGTACCCCTGCTTTTTCAATTGGTATCAGAGCTGGCAAACACGTTTAAGATCTCATAAGTCTGTGTTTGTAGCGATCTGACTCTATGGACAGAAGTGCTATCTCAATAAACGTACCACCAGTATTCGATGACTCGAATTACTTATGGTGGAAAATTGCGATGCGTTCCTTTCTTCAAGCGCGTGATTTTCAATCATGGGTTTACGTTGTTAATGGCTATAATCCTCCGGTTGTCATAATAGGCACTGTAACTGTTCCAAAGGATATTGGTGATTATGATGCTGCCGAGATTTGCTGCAAAGAAAAATTATGACAGATTAAATGCAATCATCCATGCCGTTACCCCAGATCTTCAACACCATGTGACTACGTGCACTCGGTCTAAAGATGCTTGGGATATCTTATAAACCGTATTTGAAGGGAATACCTGTGAAAAAAAAGCTAGGCTTCAAAACCTATGTTCTGATTGGGAAAACCTTCGTATGGAAGATGAAGATTCATTTGATGAGTTTAATCACAAAGTGTCTGAAATTATTAATGCATCTTTTGCATTGGGTAAGACTATTCCTGAAAAGGACATTGTGATGAAGATTCTCAGATCTCTGCCATCTAGATACGATTCTAAGAAACACGCCATCGTTGAAGGAAATAACCTTGATGTGCTTTCCAGAAATACTCTTGTTGGGAAGTTAAAGATATTTGATCATGAGCATATATCCAAATCAGGAAAGGATATTGCTTTCAAAGCACAAAAGAACACAAAATTACTTAATGAAAGTAAAAGTGTTGGCATCTCTGATGATGATCTTTCTGAGACTGATTCTTCAGATGAATATCTTGACAAGTCAGTCTTATTGATTACAAGACAGTTTAGAGATCTTCTTTTGAAGAGAAGTAAACGGTTCACTAGAGACAAACCTAAGTCATCAGTTAAACCTCATAATCGTGTTCCTCCTAAAAACAGGGATACTGACGATACTGATGACGAGGATATGCCACAGTGCTTCAAGTGTAAAGGTTTTGGTCATTTTGCAAATGAGTGTCCAAATCATAGAAAGTACACTGGAAACAAAGGTCTTGCTGCAACTCTTGATGAAATGTCTGACCATTATGATTCTAATGAAGACGAAAAATCAAATGTTGCACTCTTCTGTGAAAATGCTGATTTTGATAATTGTAGCAATACGTTCATCAATCTCGATATTCTTCCAGAAGAAACTTCAACCATCTTGGAGGATAATATGGATTTCTCTTTGCCCACTGGAAATTCTTCTTATGTTTTTGCAGGTTCCACCATGTGTCTAGCAGCCTGCACAGCTGTGATGTATGAACCTTCCTCCAGTTTGACATGTGCTTATTGTACTCTCAAAGGTCATGAGTTATCAAGATGTTTCAAGTACAAACATAAGATAAGATATGCCAACAAACTTCAACGAAGAGCAAATCGATTAGCTAACAAGCTGAAACTTGTTCATAAATCGATTGAGGTATGTAATCCTATCTCTTCTCCAAAGAAGTTAATTTCCAAAGATGTTTCTAGACCATTAGAAAAAAGGTTTCGGTCTGCACAGTCTAGGAAACAGAGAACTAGGAATTCCATTCAATAAAAGTATGGTGGACAGATCATTGTTCACCCCAGCACAACGTAATTGTGTTGGTTAAGTGTCTTGTCTCATGTGCATGGTTCAAAAGAGACAAGAGTTGGCACTTCACAGGATTTAAAAGAAAAAAAATGTGTGTTTTCTTTTGCTTTTAAATTGTTTTGGAATTCTTCCATCTTTTCTAATTGATTTTGAAAAGATTTTTCTCTGTTATATCAATAAAAAGAGGGGTATTATAGACAATTCTGCCTTCTTTAGGGTATGAGTTGTGCGTACGTGAATCCTTTAAGTGTATAAAGGTTCCGTAACCCTACATTCCTTTTTCCTTCTCTAAGAAACTCTTTTATCACAAGTTTGCTTGTAGAGGTTGTTTTGAGAAATTCCTCTCACAAACCCATATTTTTATGGAGACTCCAAGCATCATAACTTCTGATGGAAAAGACGTTAATATGATTGTTAAGACACCAATCATGAAGGAAAATGACAATCCTCCTGTTCACTCAAATTTGAAAAGAAAAAAGAGGAATGTGAGAAAACCAAGAGTTGTCCCTTCAAATCTTCAGAAATTTTCTGGTGTTCTTGAAGAATTGAAGGAATTAAGAAAGGAAGTGCAGCAAATAAAGGCTTTTGTGTTTAAGACTCTTGAAATTCAGAAGGCCCTGGTTCGGCATCAGTCAAGAAGGTTTGTTGATATCAACTCCTTTCTTGATGAACCTTATGTCCCAATGGCTGTTGACGATAAGGAGTTCGGGGACGGTAAAGAATTTTTCAAAGGTCTTAATGTCTAGGAAACTTCTTATGAGAATTTATTCTTGTGTTTTAAGAAGGATAACTAGGGTTTGGAATATCAATTATTGTGAGTACACATAGCTATTTCCAATGATTTTCATCTTGCAATGTTTTTAGATTTATTTATTTAAATTCTAAAATTTATTTGGAAGATGATTTTGCAGTATTAATCTTTATGGTTTTATATATTGCAACCTGTTATGGGATATGTGTGTTTGCGTCCGTGAACTATGATTGTCCCATACGTGGTCAAAAGTTAAGTCTTTCATATGTCAGTATGCAAGTATTGATAAAAGATTGAATGAACTTTTGACAAACAAAAGTTAAGCCTATTATGTAATTATGCAAATATTGATGGAAGATAGGATGAGTTTTTTCTTACAAAGATTAAAGTCTATTATATGTCATTGTGCAAATAGTGATGAAAAATAGAATGAATCTTTTTTTATTCCGCAGTATTGATCTTCCATGATCCATATCTTTAAATACTGTGCGGCTCCGTAAGTTTTCTTATGTGAGCATTTCCGATTAATTTAATCATGGGTTCTATTGTGGTTAACTTAATTGAGATTTTTTGGATACAAATTCATGTTTCATGTGATTTGTTAATGTCTAAAGAAATCCTTCTTTTCTTGTAAAAGTAAGGTCTCTCTTTTTGTTCTTTTGGGAATGACATTTTATGGGGGAGAGTTCTTAATTAAGCTTGTGCTTAATTGCTAAATCTTTGTGGGGAGTGAGGCTGTGGAATATTATAGGGGTTATCTTGTATCTTTATAAACTCCTTGATGAATGCATTTAGTTTCGGCTATATGATTGCATCTAAAAAAGTTGATTTGTGCTTTTCTTTTGGTCATGAAGTATCTCTATGGAAATTTCATTAGGATCCCACTAATTTCGTACCTTTGCCAATTTTATTGACAAAAAGGGGGAGAATTAATATGTAGTTCACACTACAAATACATATGGTTTTCGGATCATTATGTAAGGGGGAGTGGTTTTCATGTGAGATGAAGTATTGACTAAGGGGGAGTGATACATATCACCATAGTATTGTTGTCAAAGTTGTGATACAATTGAACTTTGATGCTGTGTAATAATACTATGACAATGTATAACAATGATTGAGAGCTATTGTTTTCTCATTGTTATAGCTACGGATCTTCAACAACGATGATGCTGAGTTGAACACATTTAGAATCATTGGAGTACTTGGAAGTGACGAAGATTTCGAGTAATGTTAAAGAACCAAGGAGATCAAGCATTTGGAAGAGAAGCTACAAAGTTTATTTATTTTTGTATTCCATATGTATTGATAGTTTTGTCACTAAAATTGACAAAGGGGGAGATTGTTAGAGCATTGCTCGGTCGAACTCGCAAGCGTTGCTATCTCAAGCTTGTTTGTCAAGTTTAGTTTCCAAAACTATAAGTCTTGATTTCTAGTCTACTTATAGCTAAGTCTCGAATTAGGACAGTAAGTGTAGTTAAGCTCTAGACTCCACGACATTCATTGACTGAAGACGAAGAACTACTCAAGGGAACTTGTGGAACTTCATCAACAAAAGGTATGTGGAGACTTGAACTTATCTATCACTCAAAAGTATATCTATTCTATCTCCTATTTTGAGACAAAAGTTGTATTGCTATATAGATTTAATTATACACATTTGCTATTTCGAGCCGAGTTTATCTCGCTTATCTATTTCTCGAAATATGTATTGGTAAGCTTTCGCTTTAGCCAAGTTCATCTTTACTCGTGACGAAAGTCATATTATTTCAATAACTTGAAAATCGCTTTGATGAAAATAGTTTGTGGATAACAACTATTTTAACATCCTCTAAGAAAGTTTCAATGATTGAAATGAGAGTTTAGAACAAGTAACCATGTTTGGATATAAACATAGTGTGTTCTCACATTTGTGTAAAAGTCAAAAACCGGGAACCTAAAGTATGTGTACCCGTATGCGTACTGGCGGTTGTTGGAAATCCGGGTAAGTATGCGTACCCGTACACATACTGGTGGAAGTTTCACATACGTGAATTTCTGCTGGAGTTTGGAAGTAAAAAAACAAACTAAATACGGGTACTTAAGTATGCATTCCTGTTTGCATACTTAAGGAGGTTACTTTCTAAAATCGGTTTGTTCATGAACTAAAACATTTATATAATAAGGAATGCAATCTTTGCAAACCGTGGTCATAATCTTCATGAATTGATTCGAGTGAATCAAAATCGATTTTCCTTCGATTGTGTCTTGTATACTTCTATGAGATCTAAGTAATTGAACAACTCTCTAACTAGTTCATTTGAGTCATTTGAACTAGTTATGGTAAAGATGAATAAGGTTGATAAGAAAGTGCTCATATGGCTAACCATTGGTTAACTATTGTTGACCCGACTAAGTGTACAAGTTTAGTTACGGTTACTCAAACCTAAATGAAGGTACATTTCATTTGTGTATAACAAGCTAAGTTCGATCTAACGGTTGAAAGATATTAGTTTGAATCTAATCAGGTTTTCATCTAATGGTGAATATTGAATGCTTTGTTACCAAGGTAACTTAGATTGCAAACCCTGATTTGAAATCTATATAAAGGAGAACTCTAGCAACTGGGTAACCCAATCCCCACACCTCCTGTGTGATACTAGTTGTATAAGATAGAGTTGATTCTCCTTTAACCTTAGGTTTTTCACGAAACCCTGTAGGTTAACGAATTAAAGACTTCATTGGGATTGTGAAGCCTGACCCAACTATTTTCTCTGTAGTTGCATGATCTGATCTTGCTATTTTCTATCGTGATTGAGTATAATCGTAAGATTGGCTTGAGATTTATATCTCCGATAGGCAAGATTAAAAAGTAGTCACAAACACCTTCGTCTCATTGTTTGTTATTCCACAATATCTTGTTTCGTTAATCGATTAAGATTATTGTGAGGTGATTGATAATACTAGGCTGTTCTTCGGGAATATAAGTCCGGGTTATCAATTGGTTCCTGTTCACCTTGATTTATCAAAAGACGGAACAAAACTCGTAGGTATTTTTGTGGGAGACAGATTTATCTATTCCAATAGATTTTTCTGTGTGAGACAGATTTGTTTATCAAGTCTTCGACTTTAGGTCGTAGCAACTCTTAGTTGTGGGTGAGATCAGCTAAGGGAATCAAGTGCGTAGTATCCTGCTGGGATCAGAGACGTAAGGAGCGCAACTGTACCTTGAATCAGTGTGAGATTGATTAGGGTTCAACTACAGTCAAGACCGAAGTTAGCTTTGTAGTAGGCTAGTGTCTGTAGCGGATTAATACAGTGTGGTGTTCAAATCTGGACTAGGTCCCGGGGTTTTTCTGCATTTGAGGTTTCCTCGTTAACAAAACTTATGGTGTCTGTGTTATTTCTTTTCCGCATTATATTTTGTTATATAATTGAAATATCACAGGTTTTGTGTTGAATTGATCAATTGGTAAATCCGACCTTTGGTTGTTGATTGAAATTGATTGATCCTTGAACATTGGTCTTTGGTACCGTTCATGTTATTTCTATTGTATTCAATCGGGCTCGCAAATTCCTATTTGTTTGATTGCGGATTGACTCTAGAATTTGAGATATACTTTTTTTAAGATTGAGTCTAACTATCTAGTTGATTCTCTTGAAAGTATATTGGAGTTAGTCCATACAGATTGCTAAGAGAAATATTGGGAGAGGTTACCCCCGCTTTTTTAGAGGGGGAAAGTGGCTGAGAGCAGAAGAACAGAGACTTGAGAAGGGGAGGCCGACAGTGACAGGCGTCGGCTGTTGAGAGTATAGGTTTTGAAGTTTTTCTCCCATTTTCGTTTCTCATTAGCTAGGGATTAATTGAGATTTGTTTTTGGCTTTTGAGAAAGCCATGTTTTACTAGATTCTTGTAACTAGGGTTTTGTTATCGAAACCACATGGAGTATTAGGCTAATTTAAATTGAATAATATTTAGCAAAAGACTATTATGATTTGAATAAATTAATTCCATGATTTCATTGATTTAATGATGAAATGAGTTGTTGCTTTACCGGTTTTGTAAACCTTTATGCGTAATTGTTAGGATCACAAACATATTTGTCTCATTGTCTGATATTTCATGCTTGGGTAAGATCCTTTGATGGGGTATGCTTAGAATAGCCATATATTATTTGTGAACCTGTATTTAGTTTCGTATAATAACGCAATTTGATGGTGCATGCTTGGGTTTAGTCTTTTGATGTGCCATTCTTAGGGTGTCCCAGTGATATTTGTGACACTAATACATATAATAGGTGATGTCAATAAAACGGACGATAAATAATTCATGGATTATGTTTCATTTTAGTAATTGAATAAAAGTTGTGGTGGATACTATAAACTCTGGTTACCGAGTTTTCCATTGAATTCATTTTATTATTTTAGTTTATTCTCTTTATTTTATTCTTTTAAAAAGCAGAAGCTCAATATCTTGATTGGTTAGTCGATTCGAAATATAGATTATTGGTATTTCCACCGCTCCCTGTGGGTTCAACCCGTACTTGCCTCTGTCTACTAGTTAGACACCGTGCGATTGCGGTTATTATAAATAGGCATTCCTAGAATCCTACCAATTTTTGGCGCCACTGCCGGGGAGCGGTTGTGAAATATTGTAATTAGTATTTTTGATTTTGTAAATCGTTAGTTTTTTTTCTTTCTTGTACAGTATTTTAATTTTATTTTTGGATTTCTTTTTCCTTTTGACTCGTTTTGTGTTTAGAATTTTATTTTCAGGTACTTTTCTGAGGATGACTTCTTCTTCTCATGAGACTTCATCTAAGATGACGATTGGTGAATACATGTATGGGCCAAGGTATAAGGAAATTTTTTCTTATAATCGTCTCAGGTATGGAACTTGGAATCCTCGTCACTTCGATATGGGTGGTTATTCACATGAGTATCAACCCCAGTACCACGAGGTTAATTTTTCGCACATGGTAAGTGAACCAATGTGTATGGAGAATGACGATGAACTTGACAATTATGATCATAGGAATAGAGATATTGGCATACCAACTGAAAGTGGTGTATTTAGTCCAACTCCTGATCGTATTAATGATCACTCGCCTATTCAATAGGAACAGTTTAAGATTGAGGACACCATTCTTTTAGACGGTGCGACATATCATTGTTATAAAAATGATGCTTATGAAGAATGTGTTAATTCTTAGGAAACTGTAGTTAAGTATAACGACTTAGAGACATTAAACTCTATATATAAGGCTACTTCTAATCATCTTTATTGTGACATTCCTATTGATTTCTTGGTTGATGATGATTATGATGATGATATTGTCAATGCATTGTGTCCTCCAATGGTTAGTGAAGGTAACTCAACAACGGAAATTATTTCCGCGAACTTAGAACCAGATTTAGGAGTTACTGATTTCCGTAAACTTGGACCAATATAGGAGTTACTGATTTCCGTAAATATAGGTTTAAACCATTATTTTGTGTTAGATGATTCAGTTCCTTTTTACATTGTCAATGCATTGCTTCCTCTGATTTTTAGTGAAGATAATGTATCGACTGAATGTATTTCCGCTGATTTAGAACCTGATTTTGTGCTTCTCAAAAAAAACTGTCAAACAATTTGAACTTGTTGCTTATGGGAGTGATTTACTTATCCCGACCTTACATTATTTGAGTATCACTTACAGTTTTCTTTTGGGAATGAATTTACACATCTTTTTGGAGATTTATAGTGTTTTCAGGTTCATTTTGGCGGCTGACCTGATTTGTTGGATTGATCCTCAACTTTTCAGACTTTATATATATGCTTTGCTACTTACTTTGGTGCAACCTCACCTTGTTTGAGGTTCTTTTTGTGCGAAAGCAGGGAGACAAAGATTATGCTTCATGGGAGTCAACCCATACGATTTTGCTTCATGGGAGTCTGCCAATCAGATTTGTTTTCTTTCCTCTATCTTTGCATTTTATGAATTTCCCATCTTAATTTCAACGTTGGATTACTCAATTACATTGAGGACAATGTAATGTTTAAGTGTGGGGGAGTGGTTATTCATTTTGATTTTTTTTATAGGTTCTCACGTTTGTTAAGAATTATCAAAAAAAAATAAAAAAAAATGCATATAATGACCAGATGTTGAGCGGGTCTTTATAAAAAAAGAGAGGATATTATGACTAGCTGTTGAGCGGGTCTTTATTAAAAAATAAAATAAATAGTCATTATTATGATCAGCTGTTTAGCGAGTCAATTTTTTGTTATTTTCTTATTATGTTAAGATAAGCTGTTGCGCGGGTCTATTGTAGGGTTCTTATGACCAGCTGTTGAGCGGTTCTCCTAAAAAAACAATTATTATTATGACCAGCTGTTGAGCGGGTCTATTGTAGGATATTTATCCAGTTGTGGAGCGGATATATTATTTGTTTTGCTCGAGGACTAGCAAAATATAAGTGTGGGGGTGTTTGATAATCACGTAGGTGCTACATTTTATACCCATATTTATATTAGCTAGGACTCGATATTTTGACTAATAACACCGTTTTAGTGCTTTTGTAGAAAGTACAAGTAAATCCTAGCATCTGATCGAAAATAGATAAATGGGAAGCTAAATGGCACTTTCGGCGAAAAGCACCATAGAGACATGGCATGATTAGTGGTGGTCTCCCTTGGTACCTAAATATGTTGGTAGACCGTAGACGTGGTGGAAACACCAAATCCTCTTTACGGATTTAGGAGACAAAGATTCTATTTGTCAGTTCAAGCATCTGAAAGCCCCATAGTGGGTAAACAAGCAAGTGGATGTGCCTATATTCTATGGAATTTGGGGACGATTTGAGCTGCAGTGGTGGTAATCGTTCCAAGGCTTTACAACTGCATCATCGATGTAGATTTGAAGCTGTTTGGGGTTTGGTTCATGATGGATGAAGCAGCGCAACAACAACAGATGGGTTTGACGGCAATGACAAGGTTCAGAAGGCAGCAGTTATAAATCACTTATTCCGGCAGTTAATAGCAGCAACAAACGGAAGTGGATATGTACATGCTGGATGGTTTTGTGTGATAATTAGTTGAGTTTCCTGCCGGAGTAAGGTGCACAGAAGACGGTGGCTATGATGGGTTTAGTTACAACGATGGATTCAATTTGCTGGTGTTGGTGATTTGAATTCGCGACATCGAGAGCTGGAAGCCAGTGGCACGAGAACTTCAGGATTCAGGGAAGATTGGTGTTTGTTGGATGCTGTGACGATGTGGCTGAGGTTGAATCGATGGAGGGGGAAAGCGGCTGAGAGCTGAAGAACAGAGACTTGAGAAGGGGAGTACGACAGTGACAGGCGTCGGCTGTTGAGAGTATAGGGTTTGAATTTTTTCTCCCATTTTTGTTTCTCATTAGCTAGGGATTAATTGAGATTTTTTTTTGGCTTTTGAGAAAGCCATGTTTTACTAGATTCTTGTAACTAGGGTTTTATTATCGAAACCACATGGAGTATTAGGCTAATTTCAGTTGAATAATATTTAGCAAAAGACTATTATGATTTTAATAAATTGATTCCATGATTTCATTGATTTAATGATGAAATGAGTTGTTGCTTCACCGGTTTTGTAAACCTTTATGCATAATTGTTAGGATCACAAACATATTTGTCTCATTGTCTGATATTTCATGCTCGGGTAGGATCTTTTGATGGGGTATGCTTAGAATAACCATATATTATTTGTGAACCTGTATTTAGTTTCGTATAATTTTATCGCTAACACAATTTTATGGTGCATGCTTGGGTTTAGTATTTTGATGTGCCATTCTTAGGGTGTTCCAGTGATATTTTCGACACTAATACATATAATAGGTGATGTCAATAGAATGGACGATAAATAATTCTTGGATTATGTCATTTCAGTAATTGAATAGAAGTTGTGGTGGATACTATAAACCCTGGTTACCGAGTTTTCCATTGAATTCATTTTATTATTTTAGTTTATTCTCTTTGTTTTATGCTTTAAAAAATCAGAAGCTCAATATCTTGATTGGTTAGTCGATTCGAAATATTGATTATTGGTATTTCCACCTCTCCCTGTGGGTTCGACCCGTACTTGCCTTTGTCTACTAGTTAGACACCGTGCGATTGCGGTTATTATAAATAGGCATTCCTAGAATCCTACCAATTTTTAGCGCTGCTGCCGGGGAGCGGTTGTGAAATATTATAATTAGTATTTTTGATTTTCTAAATAGTTAGTTTTTTTTTCTTTTTCTTGTACAGTAATTTTATTTTATTTTGGGATTTCTTTTTCCTTTTGACTCTTTTTTTGTTTAGAATTTTATTTTTCAGGTACTTTTCTGAGGATGACTTCTTCTTCTCATGAGACTTCATCTAAGATGACGATTGGTGAATACATGTATGGGCCAAGGTATAAGGAATTTTTTACTTATAATCGTCTCAGGTATGGAACTTGGAATCCTCGTCACTTCGATATGGGTGGTTATTCACATGAGTATCAACCCCAGTACCACGAGGTTAATTTTTTCGCACATGGTAAGTGAACCAATGTGTATGGAGAATGACGATGAACTTGATAGTTATGATCATAGGAATAGAGATATTTTCATACCAACTGAAGGTGGTGTATTTAGTCCAACTCCTGATCGTATTAATGATCACTCGCCTATTCAAAAGGAAGAGTTTAGGATTGAGGACACCATTCTTTTAAACGGTGTGACATATCAATGTTATAACAATGATGCTTATGAAGAATGTGTTAATTCTGAGGAAACTTTAGTTAAGTATAACGACTTAGAGACATTACACTCTATATATAAGGTTACTTCTAATCATCTTTATTGTGATATTCCTATTGATTTCTTGGTTAATGATGATTATGATGATGATATTGTCAATGCATTGTGTCCTTCAATGGTTAGTCAAGGTAACTCAACAACGGAAATTATTTCCGCGGACTTAGAACCAGATTTAGGAGTTACTGATTTCCATAAACTTGGACCATTAAATATAGGTTTAAACCATTGTGTTGTGTTAGATGATTCAATGCCTTTTTACATTGTTAATGCATTGCTTCCTCTGATTTCTAGTGAAAATAATGTGTCGACTGAATGTATTTCCGCTGATTTTGAACCTGATTTAGAGTGTGCTTCTCAAAAAGAAACTGTTAAACAATTTGAACTTGTTGCTTATGGGAGTGATTTACTTATCCCGACCATACATTATTTGAGTACCACTTACAGTTTTCTTTTGGGAATGAATTTACACATCTTTTTGGAGATTTATAGTGTTTTCAGCTTCATTTTGGCGGCTGACCTGATTTGTTGGATTGATCCCCAACTTTTCATACTTTATATATATGGTTTGCTACTTACTTTGGTGCAACCTCACCTTGTTTGAGGTTCTTTATGTGCGCAAGAAGGGATACAAAGATTATGCTTCATGGGAGTCAACCTATATGATTTTTCTTCATGGGAGTCAACCCATCAAATTTGTTTTCTTTCCTCTATTTTTGCATTTTATGAATTTCTCATCTTAATTTCAACGTTGGATTACTCAATTACATTGAGGACAATGTAATGTTTAAGTGTGGGGGTGTGGTTATGCATTTTGATTTTTTTAATAGGTTCTCACGTTTGTTAAGAATTATCAAAAAATAAAAAAATTTGCATATAATAACCAGTTGTTGAGCGGGTCTTTATTAAAAAAAAATAGTTATTATTATGATCAGCTGTTGAGCGGGTTTATTTTTTGTTATTTTCTTATCATGTTATGATCAGCTGTTGAGCGGGTCTATTGTAGGGTTCTTATGACTAGCTGTTGAGTGGGTCTCCTAAAAAAACAATTATTATTATGACCAGCTGTTGAACGGGTCTATTGTAGGATATTTATCCAGCTGTGGAGCGGATATATTCTTTGTTTTGCTCGAGGACTAGCAAAATATAAGTGTGGTGGTGTTTGATAAGCACGTAGGTGCTACATTTTATACACATATTTATATTAGCCAGGACTCGATATTTTGACTAATAACAATGTTTTAGTGCTTTTGTAGAAAGTATAAGTAAATCCAATCATCGGATCGAAAATGGCTAAATGGGAAGCTAAATGGCATTTTCGGCGAAAAGCACTAAAGAGACATGGCATGATTAGTGGTTGTCTTCCTTGGTACCTAAATATGTTGGTAAACCGTAGATGTGGTGGAAACACCAAATCCTCTTTACGGCTTTAGGAGACAAAGATTCTCTTTGTCAGTTAAGGCATCTGAAAGCCCACTAATGGGTAAACAAGAAAGTTGATGTGGCTATATACTATGGAATTTGGGGACGATTTGAGATGCAGTGGTGGTAATCGTTCCAAGGATTTACAACTGCAGCATCGATGGAGATTCGAAGCTGTTTGGGGTTTGGTTCATGATGGCTGAAGCAACGCAACAACAACAGATGGGTTTGACGACAATGGCAAGGTTCAGAAGGCAGCAGTTATAAATCACTTCTTCCGGCAGTTAATAGCAGCAACAAACAGAAGTGGAGATGTACATGCTGGATGGTTTTATGTGATAATTAGTTGAGCTTCCTTCCGGAGGAAGGTGCTCAGAAAACGGTGGATATGATGGGTTTAGTGACAACGATGGATTCAATCTGCTGGTGTTGGTGATTTGAATTCGCGACATCGAGAGGTTGCAGCCAGTGGCACGAGAAATTTAGGTTTCAGGGAAGATTGGTGTTTGTTGGATGATGTAACGATGTGGCTGAGGTTGAATCGATAGAGATGGAAAGCGGCTGAGAGCCGAAGAACAGAGACTTGAGAAGGGGAGGCCGACAGTGACAAGCGTCGGCTGTTGAGAGTATAGGGTTTGAAGTTTTTCTCCCATTTTCGTTTCTCATTAGCTAGGGATTAATTGAGATTTCTTTTTGGCTTTTGAGAAAGCCATGTTTTACTAGATTCTTAACTAGGGTTTTATTATCGAAACCACATGGAGTATTAGGCTATTTTCAATTGAATAATATTTAGCAAAAGACTATTATGATTTGAATAAATTAATTCCATGATTTCATATATTGATTTATTCATGAAATGAGTTGTTGCTTCACCGGTTTTGTAAACCTTTATGCGTAATTGTTAGGATCACAAACATATTTGTCTCATTATCTGATATTTCATGCTTGGGTAAGATCCTTTGATGGGGTATGCTTAGAATAACCATATATTATTTGTGAACCTGTATTTAGTTTCGTATAATTTTCTCGCTAACACAATTTGATGGTGCATGCTTGGGTTTAGTGTTTTGATGTTCCATGCTTAGGGTGCCCCAGTTATATTTGCGACACTAATACATATAATAGGTGATGTCAATAGAACGGACGATAAATAATTCATGGATTATGTTTCATTTCAGTAATTGGATAGAAGTTGTGGTGGATACTATACCCTAGTTACCGAATTTTCCATTGAATTCATTTTATTATTTTAGTCTATTCTCTTTGTTTTATTCTTTTAAAAATCAGAAGCTCAATATCTTGATTGATTAGTCGATTCGAAATATTTATTATTGGTATTTCCACCGCTCCCTGTGGGTTCGACCCGTACTTTCCTTTGTCTACTAGTTAGACACCGTGCGATTGCGGTTATTATAAATAGGCATTCCTAGAATCCTACCACATAGCATGACATTAATTTCATGCTATTTTATAGGTGGATGACCCTTTAACGCTCTCTTCTTGTTGAGTTCCAATTGCACCACATCTGCCAATCGTTTTGCATCATTTTTATGGTCCTCATTTTCTGTGTGCAACGAGTTATACCATTTCCACTCCAAAGCTTCGAAACCAAACTTCAAAAGCGACCAGTGCCATCGTACCCTCATATGATCTATAGAGTCATTGATGGGGATTACAAGAACTTCTAGATTCTCAGGCATGTCCCGTACGAAATCAACCACAAGGTTTTGTACCTCATTGTGATACTATGCTTGACATAGTAATGCAATCAATAATTTGTTGGAAAATAAAATGAATTAGGTTCACCTTAATCAGACCAGAAAACTAACAAGCATGTAGACTACTACAGAAAACCAACGAATCAAACATTTTAGGCCTGAAAACAGACCGTATATCCATGACGTATGATATAGGTGTACAACTATATACACACCTAAATAAATATAATAATCAACCATCCATGCCAACACTTAACAGACCATGTGTCAATCATTTTACATACTGGTGTACATCTATGTACACACCTAAAGAAATCTACAAACACATAGAACACGCCATGTCAATTAGGTGTACAACTATGTACACAACATTAAAGTATCTATATATGACATTTTGATTTGTTTTTAGAAACTTACACATGCAGTAGGATTCATTATTTCACAGATTAAGTACTTTTTATCATCTTCATGACGAATGCTATCTCTGACAAGTGCGCTTCTACGTTGATGGGTGTAGAACTGCAGAACCTTTTGGTCCATATATTTTTTGAACATCAGTTCACGAAGTACTCATCCCACGATAAGAATATCTTCGTTGACTGTTGGATCTTCGAGTCTTGTTAGTTCCCAAGCTACAGAGCTATGAAATCATAAAGAAAATGTTAACATGGTGTACATAGTGGTGCACATACCTTTTTTTTATATAAGATTCAATCAGGTTGATAGTGCGAGGTAGTGTTTTGTGAACTTAATTAAGGCTTGCATAGTCAAAGTGATTTTGTATCCTTCTTTTATCCTCTCATGTTTCCATGGCATGGTATAGTGAGGATTGACGAACATCTGGCAATGGATGACAAGGATGATATTCATCTTCCTTTCTCTTTAGTGGCGCAGGATAGCCTGGTTCTTGTCCCTCTTTGATCCCCTTTCCTTTTTGATATGCTTTTATCCTAATTTGTCTGGTTTTACCCTCGGAGGTGAACTCAGGATCCAACTTTTTCTTTGCAACTCTCTTTTATGGTGTTTTGGACAACTTGCCATCCGCTTGTGTCCTCAACATCTCTGCTTCCTCCATCTTCCCTACTTTGTCCTTACTGGTGTCTTCTGTGTTCTTCCTCTTGACTGCTAAAAAATTCACTAGGATTTTGTTGGATGAACTGCACTGCTTCAGCAATGATCCTTTCTCGTAAATCTTCATTGGATAATGATTTTTGCGACGACTCTTCTTTTGGTTCTTCTTGGATCAATAATGAAAATCTTGGACAATCGTGACGGATCAGGGTTTCCATCCTTTCCTTCACTTCAGTTGGTGCCGTTTTGTAACAACCTTTTTCAAGCTTTACGAACAAAGTTTTCGAATAAGGCTCATTCTATGGCTTTTCTCCCTGTGTGAGTAAAAGTACATCTTCTTTAACTGGCAACATGCCTTTAGGGTCTAGCTGAGATATGGATTGAACTGCGATTACCGTAGCTTCATCAATTTCAGCAGTTTGAGTGGTATTCCTCATATCCTGGTTATCAAGGTACATCTGGTCTTGTTGATCTTCAGGGATTTCATTTGTCTTTGGAAGAGAAGTGCTGAAAAAATACAATTTGGTTAGGTTGTACAAATTTGTACACTATTGTACACACACACAGAAGAAATCACAAAGGTGTACATCTTTGTACACATATACAGAAAATGAAAAGAAATGTGAGCTGAGATCATTTTCTTTATACCTCGGCTTGTTAGCGGTTTCAGACTCAACTCCTCGGCTTGTTCCATCCTTGCCATCCTCTTCTGCATTTATCTTTGACAGAGGAGTGCTGAAAAATACAATTTTGTTTGAGATATTTTTAAATTCCTATAAAGTTGTACACAAGAATATGAAGTCTGAATGATTTTTAACAGTGGTGTACAAGTATGTACATATACAAAAAATGGAAAGAAATGCGAGCTGAGATCATCATACCTCGGCTTTTCAGGAGCTTCAGATGAAACTTCATTCTTTTCGGATTCAGTTTTATCCTCCTCATTACCACCTTTGCTACCCTCCTTGTCATCGTCATCATCATGCACATCACCACCTTTGCCACCCTCCTCCTCCTCATCACTATCATCCACATCACCACCTTTTCCACCTTTATCACCTTCCTCTTATTCATCATCATCACTATCATCCACATCACCGCCTTTTCCACTTTTCTCACATTTCTCACCCTCCTCCTCCTTCTCCTCCTCCTCCTCATTCTTGTCAGATTCACGTTTATCCTCACTTTTTAATGCTTTGTTAAATGCAATGATTTCTTGCAAGGTGTCAACAAATAAATCAACAAGATCCTTATCATTTGACAAATTCCTTAGATCAGGTGCATGAACTTTTAGGCTTTTTTATTCAATGAAAGTAACAATATTTTCATGTTTAACCTGCAAGTCAGAAAGCTCTTCATATACTTCATCTCTTTGCATTATTGCTTTGTGCAGCTTTTCCTTCAGTACATCTGTGCTATTTTCTTGCATATTCTTTTTGTACTCATCCAAAATTTGTTGCTCTTCATCACTGCAAGCTTTTACCCATTTTGGTTGCATCTGAAAACATGCAAAAGTATCAATATGGATCACAGGTGTACACCTTTTTACACATGTGTTACAAGTGTATACTGCAAAAGATGTAAGTATTGATTAAGGGGAGAAACATATCACCGTAGTATTACTTCAAAGTTGTGATATAAGTGAACTTTGGAGAAGATAATAATACTATGTTTCTGTATAACGACAATTGAGAATATCTATTTTCAAAGTTGTTATTGCTACAAATCTTCAACAACAACAATGCTGAGTTGAACACGTTCAGAATCATTGGAACTTGAAGTAATGAAGAATTCAAGAAGTTGAAGAAACCAAGGAAATCAAACATGATGGATTCAAGGAGTTTTTGAAGTTGATTTTTCAATCCATATGTATTAACAGTTTTTTCACTAAAATTGACAAAGGGGGAGATTGTTAGAGCATTGTTCGGTCGAACTCACAAGTGTTGTTATCTTAAGCTTGTTGTCAAATTTAGTTGATCAAAACTATATTTTGATTTCTAGTCTACAATTAGTCGAGTCTCGGATTAGGATAAAAGTGTAGTCGATAAACGGACATCAGGGCATTCATCATTGCGTTCTACCGTTTGAAGGCGAAGATCAACCGAAGATTTTGGAGAACTTCTTCAACAAAAGGTAAGTGAAGACTGAACCACCTATTTCTCAAGTTATATTCATCTTTCTATCTATGAGACGTTATCGTATGACTAATTAGACTATTGCAAGCATATCAAGAATTCCGAGTCAAGTTTATCTTGGTAATTAGTTCTCGAAATATGACTAAGCTTAATGAACTTTTTTTCATACTTGATGAATTTCAAATTGTTCTTAATCTAAATCGTGATTCAGGATTATCATTCAGAAATAGCCTAGAACAATGATATGTTCATTGATGTTATTTGGGAATGTTTCGAATTGATTTAGAGACAAATATAGAACTACTGTAAATCTGGATACATGACAGTATGCATACCAGTTTCACAAACTAGGAAAACTTCTATAGGTCCGGAGCTGTAGTACATGTACCCAGTACACGTATCGGCATAGATATATGTCGACAGAGACTTAGTAGTACGCATATCCGGTATCCAGACCATAAAAAGTATGTGAACTCGTGAATCTGGAAAGGTACACATACCTAGTATGCATACCGGAAAAGAACTGTGGTTTAGAAAATGGTATGGTATCCATACCCAGTACGCAAACCAAAAAAGTTTTGTATGTTCCAGAACTTATATTTGTCTTAAGGGTACACATACCCGGTGTATGTACCATGACAAATATAGTCACGAACAAAGAAGAGTATACGTACTTACCCTGTCGAATATTTTCAGATGCACATAAAATTATTTCTGTGAGATAATTAGCATTTGAATCAATCTCTAAAAATACTATAGACATATTTGATCACATGATTGTGACTCATGATTAAAGTCTTAAGTGTTGTATGAAAATGATCAAGCTTATAGTTCAGTTGGCTAGTTTCGGCTAACCATTCATGAACGTTATCTTTATACACGGTTCGGTTACGGTTCATCCTAACTAGAGTGTATATCTTGTTATGTTAATCCATTTCAAAGATTCATCTAACGTTGGATGTCGTTTTCTTGGTTCAAAAGCTATCCTAGATTAAACTTAAAGCAACCATATGCTTTGAAAATCTATAAAAGGGGGATAAATTTTTGATGGGGGGCGTTTTTCGATGGGTGCATGGGGGACAAATTAAATGATGACATATGTCTTTTCAATTAATTGTTTCCAACAAATTTTGTTTCCAAAAACAGAAACGAAATGTATTTTTGGAGAGGATATTGGTTATCTTAATTAACTATGTTTTATCTTGAATTTTTTTGGATTTTATTTTTGTTGAAACAATTAATAAGAGAGACACATGTCAACATATAATTTTTCCCTCATGCACTCATCAAAAAATGCCCCAATCAAAAATTTATCCATAAAAGGGGAACCTTAAACAACTAGGATCTTTGAATCCCGACACAATCTTTGTGTGTCATAGTTGTAAACTAGAGTCGTCCTCTTCCTAAAATCCTTTTAGGGTTTAGCGACTAAAAATACTTCATACGGATTCGTGAAGCCAGGTCCAGCTATCTTTTATCTTGATTGTTCGAGTATCCTGATCTTGATTGATTGTTGAGCTTGCTCCATCAATAAAGATAAATAAAAATAATATAGTTAAGTTCGTCTCAGACTTTGTTGATTCCACAAGTTTAATACTTGTAAGGTGAATAATAATATAGGCTTATCTTCGGGAAGCATAAGTCCGAATTTTGAGGTTAGCTAGACTTTGTCTATTGCTATCGATTTTCATTATCACTTTGATCTGCGATCAAAAAGGAAAGCACACACATATGCTTATCTGTAAGAGGCAGATTGGTTTGAAGTCCTCAATTGAGTTGAGCAACTCTTAGGATGTAAAGGAAGTCAGCTAACAGAATCATTTGCGCAGAGTCCTGCTGGGATTTAAGAGGCGTAAGGAGCGCGACTGTAACCAAATTGTTGTGAGGGTTTAATTCGGTCTCAACTACATTCCAGTCCGAAGTTATTGGTAGTAGGCTAGTGTCTGTAGTGGTTTAATACAGTTTGGTGTTCAAATCTGGACTAGGTCCCATGGTTTTTATGCACTTGCGGTTTCCTCGTTAACAAAATTTCTGGTATCTGTGTTATTTCATTTTTCGCATTATATTGTTTATCTTTATAATTGAAATATCACATGTTGTACGTAAATCAACCAAAGTAAATACATCCATCCTTGTTTGTTGGATATGACTTGATTGATTCTTGGATATTAATTTTTGAGATCGTCCAAGAACTCTCACACGTAAATCAGGTTCACGGATCTGGTTCTGTCAACTTTTTGATTGTGAGATAAAAGAGATATAACTCTGAATATTATTCCTTGATTGAAATTCATTAAGTTGAACTCTCGGAATTGTATTTAGGTTTTGACCATACAGTTTCCTAAGAAAAAGTTGGTGGTGTATGTTGGTACCCCCACGTTTTCACATCTAAAAAGAGAAAGTGTTTGCTTGATTCTCAAGTTATCTTATCTTGAATCCTAATGTTAGAGTGATGGTCGGTTGAACCCACAAGTTTGGCTATCTCAAGATTGTTGTCAATGTTAGATGAAAAAAACTATATCTTGATTTATAGTCTAATAAGTTAAGTCTCGGACTAGGTATAGAAGTTGATAGTTGAGTATCAGATTTCACCCTCGAAGACTAAAGATCGATGAATACATTTGGAGAACTTCATCAACAAGGTATGTGAAGACTGAACCATTCTATTTACTTATAAGCTTTAACATTCTATCTCTATGAGACTATGTCATATGACTTCTAGTATATTTATTGCAAAGAAGAAATTCGATTCAAGCTTGTCTGGTTAAACATCTTGAAATATGATTCAAGCATTGGATGTCCAAATGTCCTTAACAGTATTAGTTCAAGACAATTTATTGTTCAAGAATTAATTTTGTGGATCATTTGAAAATTTCCCAAGCAAAGATATTATCATTTGGGAATGTTTAAAACATCAAAGAGAGAAATTCAGAACTTATGTTATTTCGACTCAGGTTAGGTTGGCGAACCATCTCGCAAACCCTAAATATCTGAGTTTCTAGAATACAGGAAGGTTGGATAACCAGTTCCCAAACCCTAAATTCAGATTGTGACAGTTCACAAACCCCGTTCACGAACCGTGGTGATCTGAAATCTGTGAAGAGGCTAATGGTTGGGGTACCCAGCTCACTAAACGTTATCATCTGAGTTCACGAGACGCTGAACAATTTGCGAACACGGTTCACGAACCATAGCGCCCTGACTCATGAACTGCCTATACGGTTCACAAATCGTTTCACCAACGGTCTCCATAAAACTTTACCAGATGCTCAAAGACTTATTTTTTAAGTATGTTTAACATTTCTATGGTTCTCATAAATATCTCTAAGACATCATTGATCACTAAAGCTCCTTGTGTATGTTGATCATGATCAAACTCTTAAGTATTTAAATGAACATCAAATTGTTTTAGTTCATAAGGCATATTTTCCGAAGAACGGTCATTATACACGGTTCTGTAACCGTGCCACCATGTATATTCTTCTATGTAAAGTTCAAGACTTACTTCTCACATGCTTACTTGAAACACTAATTAGAGTTTCATCTAAACAGAGAAAGTGTTTGCTTGAATCTCAAGTTATCTTAGCTTGAAAACTAAGCAACCTTCATTCTTGAACATCTATAAATAGAGATCCTCTTTCAATTGCGAAGTTCAATCCGTGACACTATGTGTCCTAGTTGATAGTTAGAGTCATCCTCTATTGACCTATGTTTCCTTTGAGAAACATAATTAGGTCTACGACTTAAAGACTTCACTTGGGGATTCGTGAAGCCAGGTCCGACTATCTTTACCTTGATAGTTCATGTATCCTGATCTTGCTTTCTTATTATCAAGGTTCTTGTAATCTCTTTCAGGAAAGATATATAAAAATCACAAAGTTATCTTCGTATCATATTTTGTGATTCCTCAAGATAGATATCTGAAAACTATTCTTAATTGATTAGTTCAAGATTGTTCTTGAGGGATGGTTAAAGATCCAGGCTTGTCAGCTAACTGAGTGTAAATGTTTAAGATTGTGAGGTTTGCCAGCTTTGTCTATTGCAAACAGATTTACAAGCCTTGATCTAAAGTATTTGATCATTGCTCGGTCGAACTCACAAGTGTTGCTATCTTAAACTTGTTGTCAAATTTAGTTGTCAAAATTATATCTTGATTTGTAGTCTACAATTAGCTAAGTCTCAGATTAGGATAGAAGGTGAATTTGAGAATTGGACATCACTGCGTTCTACTGTCTGAAATCGAAGACCAACCGAAGCTTTTGGAGAACTTCTTCAACAAAAGGTAAGTGAAGACTGAACCACCTATTTCTCAAGTTATATTCATCTCTCTATCTACGAGACGTTGTCGCATAACTAATTAGACTATCGTAAGCATATCAAGAATTTCGAGTCAAGTTTATCTTTGTAATTAGTTCTCGAAATATATATGACTAAGCTTAATGAACATTTGTTCATACTTGATGAATTTCGGTTAAGGGCAATTTATTGTTCGTAATATAAATTATGATTCAAGATTATCATTCGAAAATAGACCGGAACAACGATATGTGTCATTGATGTTATTTTGGAATGTTTCGAATTGATCTAGAGAGAAATATGGAACTACTGAAAAATATGGATACAGGACAGTATGCATACTAGTTTCACAAACTGGGAAAACTGTTATAGGTCCAGAGCCATAGTACATGTACCCAGTACACGTACCGGTGTAGCTATAGTTCGGCAGCGACTTAGTGGTACACATACCCGGTATCCATACCACAAAAAGTATGTAAACTCGTGAACTTGGAAATGTACACATACCTAGTATGCATATGGAAAAAGAACTGTTGGTTTTGAAACTAGTGTGGTATCCATACCCGGTACGCAAATCTGCAAAGTTCTGTATGTTCTGGAACTTATATTTGTCTTAAGGGAACACATACCCGGTACATGTACCATGACAAATATAACCACGAACAAAGTTGAAGTACATGTATCTGGTACACGTACTTACCCTGTCGAATATTTTCAGATGTACATAAAATTATTTGTGTGAGATAATTAACATTTTAATAAATCTCTAAGAACAATATATAGACATGATTGATCACATTATAACTTATGGTTGTGATTCAAACTTAAAAGTCTTAAGTGTTTATGAAAATGATTAAGCTTATTGTTCAATCGGTTAGTTTCGGTTAACCGTCCATGAACAATGTCTTTGTACACGGTTCGGTTACGGTTCATCCTAACCAGAGTGTATCTTGTTATGTTAATCTGTTTCAAAGATTCATCTAACGGTGGATATTGTTTGCTTGGTTCCAAAGCTATCTTAGCTTAAACCTAAAGAAACCTATGCTTTGAAAGTCTATAAAAGGGGAACCTCAAACAACTGGGATCTTTGAATCCCGACACTATCTTTGTGTGTCCTAGCTGTAAACTAGAGTCGCCCTCTTCCTAAAACCCTTTTAGGGTTTAGCGACTAAAAAGACTTCATAGGGATTCGTGAAGCCATGTCTATCTATCTTTTATCTTGATTGTTCGAGTATCCTGACTAATTTTTGAGCTTGGTCCATCAATCAAGACAAGATAGATAGAAATCACAAAGTTCTCTTCGTCTCAGACTTTGTTGATTCCACAAGTTTAATACTTGTGAGGTGAATAATAATCTAGGCTGCTCTTCGGGAAGCATAAGTCCGGATTTTGTGATTAGCTAGACTTTGTCTATTACTTTTGATTTCCATTTTCACCTTGATCTACGATCAAAAAGGCGGCCTGATTTGAGACACTTTGATTTTTGGGTTCGAGACACATATACATGTCTTTAGTACTTCCACTCATATAAGAGTCTCAAATTAAAAAAATTAGTTGCTTTAATTCTGATTTTTCAACTACTCTTACAAGTGTCTTAAATATTTATAACTTTATAAAACCTTTTAGTAATTTCTACATATATCAATTTTTCATTTATTTTTCATTTTAATTCCATTATATTCCCTCCAAAACACCAAAATTCTCTCTCTTTCCAATTTTCTAATCTCTCTCCCATTATTTCCCTCTCAAATTCCCCCATATCATCGGCTCACACCAAATTATTTTGAAATTTAATTTACATGATAAGCATTGGTTCCCCCATTTATTTGGATTCCAAATTTTAGACAATATATTAAATACATATCTTTTTGTATTTAAATTTAGACAATAATATTAATTTTATTTTGATAAAACTCTAACTCTTCAGATTTTTCTTATCTCCTTCTGTCCTCTTCTTTTGTTTTCACTTCTTTCTTTCTCGGCTCAAAAGAGTTAAAACCGAAGGAGAGAAATCGAGTGAGAGAAACCAAGATACAAAACCCCTCTTTATAGATGAATAAGCATGTTAGAACTCATATATATTCTTCTTCTTCTGATTCCAAACCCTAAATTGACCAAAACATGTTTTAAGCATGTTACCAGAAATGAATACCCTTTTTACTGAGCTTGAATAACCTAATTTTAGGTATGAGACCCACATTAAAGATTTGTATATTCTAATTTTCTAAACCCTGGAAATTGATTTTTAATTTTTAATTTTGAAATTGCAGAAGAAGATTGAGGTACACACACCTAGAAGATTCAGGTATAAATCCCTAACCTTATTAATTGTTTTTAGTTTGATTTAAGCTTAATCTGTGAGCAATATATTTCGTATGATATGCTTCTCTCTAGATTTTACAATTTATGTGCTTGTTTAGTTGATTTCATAGAGTTTTAAAGCATGGGTATTCTTATAATTTCAATTTTATGAATTGATATTTTTAATTTTGGTCCTGTCTCTGAAGGGTTTAAATATCTAATTTTTGATTTTAACCTTTTGTTCAGAGTATAACTCGTCCCCCTTTGAAGATTCATCCTATGAATCATCAGATGAAGAGTAAACAATTTAAATAATGATAGGTTTTGTGGGTATATCTCTCTGTAAACCCTCACGAGACATAACTCGTCCAATAGGGTCGCCTATTGGTTTAAATGCTTGTTGCACGTGCTTAGTGTAATCATGAATCATATGAATATGAAAATAACTATTATCAATTATTGTAAAAGCACATTACATCATGTTCATCAAATTTAAACTCTTATAAGAACAACAACACATACGAATTACAAAAAAGCACATTACATCAATTTATATTCAAACTTTTGATTAAACTAAAACATAACAACACTTATTCAGCCCATGCCACCGTTTCACATACAAGGCATTTCCAGTAACGTTTTCCATATGTGTTCTTTGCACTTGACTGGTGCATTTCCATAAAGAAATTACAACCCTGAGTTTCACAGGGAATCCCCTTGGTGCATTCAAACTCCACCTTTCCTTTTAGTTTTAAGTTCTTGCAGAGTTCGTCAACTTTTTCTTGTTTGATTGCATCTTTCATTGCATCCTCCAAACATTGTGCTTCTCCCGGACATTTAGCATACTCACATTCCAAATACCTTATCTTCTCCGGTATCGACTCTTTTACCTTCCTAGTGCCGGTGCAACCTTGTTGTGGACATTTTGTATATAGCCATGGATATTGAAGCAGACTATGATTATCCATGAAACAACATGGACAAACCTATTTTGCTTCCACACATACTATTTGTTTTCCATTTCTACTCGAACTGTTAGAATACATGATTGAGGTTTATATTTGAGAATGATTTGAGTTTGTTGTTGGTAATAAAAAATGTTCTATATTTATAAAAAAAAATATATTGTTGTTGGGCGTGAGTTCTAAGAAATAGAGCTGTTGGGCACGAGTTCTAAGAAATATAGCCGTTGGGAACGAGTTATCAGAAATATAGCCGTTGGGCACGAATTATAACAAATATAGCCGTTGGGCATGTATGATAATAAATTTAGCCGTTGGGCACGAGTTATAAGAAATATACCCGTTGGGAACGAATCCTATATAAGGAAGATAACCCAATATTTTGTACATCATCAATCTGTGAGGTGAAAATCAAAGTTAAACAACTTTTCAATGGCAAATCAATCATCAACTACAAATTCAGTCGAAGAGATTCTTAGAAGATGCAAGCGAACAACCAAATCAATTACTGCAATGGAAAAAGAGATATACAAAAGAAGAGATCAGGCTACTACGAACGCAACTATGTCTTCATCACCTACCAAATACATTATTGTGATGGATGAAGTACTAAGCAAACAAAAATCCACAAAAGAAACCAAAGATTCATTATCGGCTGCGACAGAATACGAAGAGAAACTCAAGGCAAAGAAACGCGGTCAAGAACAGTTCCAACTGAGGGAAAGGTTAAAGGATGTTGAAGAAGAGACAAAATGGGTTAGAAATTTTTACATTGTCAAGGATCTTCCCGAAGATCAAAAAGATCAGAGTATACTTTGGCTTCAAGTTGGTTGGGGTCCTTTCGTTAAAGAGACGAGCAAGAAACCACGCTATAATTATGAACCATCCCACATTTGTTTAAGGACGAATCATGTTAGGAAATTATGCATCAAGTACAATGAGTTTCTCGATAGGTACAGAGGGGACAGGTTCGCTGCACAGGATGCATATAAAGCTTGGAGAGGAAAGTCGTTTTATCATTTCGAAGCGGTATTGATCGTTGAATCTCACACCAGGAAAAATAATAACATGTAATGTGTTAAGAACTATCGTCCACCATGTTAAGAAACGAGGGAAGGGCGTTACACGCTTTTAATCGAATGATCAGTTGTGATTTTTTTTTAAGTTATTAATGAACATTAGTTTAATTTATAAAAATTATTAATTATAAAACTGCTAGTATTACAAAGTCTTTATATTTACAAAAAAAAATAACGACTCTATTATTTAAAAATATTAATTTGAAAATTGAACCGTTGGTTACTCGAAATTCAAACCTTTCATTAATTTAAACAACAACTAAATTAATTTCGACAACACTTTTAAAATTAAGTTAACAACTATACTAACTAGAAATTTAGAACAACACTTTTAATTTAAACCTAGACTAGAAATTAAAAAACTAAACTCAATAAAATAAAAAACAATTAGAGATGGATTACATCATCATCTCCTGAATCTTCAACGTTGATTATATTCATCCTCTTCAAAACATCCTTTTACATGCGTCGATAATATATTTATTTTCTCTGGAAGCTAACTGACTAAGATCCATAAACATTATTGCATTATCTTGATCTAAATGCATTTGTTGTTGATGCATTTCATAAGTCTGTTGTTGGAGCTTTTGCGAATTGAGTTGTTCTTCCATTTGATAACTCAGTTGTTGAGTACACGCCCAAATTGTTTGGTATTGGGATTCTTGTTCCACTCTCAGTTTTTCCTTCCTTGATCGTGTTTCCTTAAGATACTCCAAAATATTTGCACTATGTTGATAGATCATATCTTCTTCCATCTTAACCGAAGATGTTCCCTCATCACCTTCTCTAAATATACCTTGCTCGCTATCCTTCTCCTGTCTAGCTTGCATTTTGGCTTTTTTTGTTCCTATTGGACGTGCATTATACTTGTAATTCCAACGAGTCTCTCCATTAGGCAGAATTTAAGTACCATCTTCGACTGATACAAAGTTACGATGATTATTAAACAACTCACTATTTTGGGCCACATTGAGTTCATAATTAAATCCAGGGACCTTTTCTCTAAACATTTCATAACATGCATCATACTTGAATGGTTGTCCTGTTTGTTCCTGAAATTGCTCCCGACCCTCTTTTGTCTGAAAAATTATGTAAGAAAAATTTAGTTTATTACTATTATCACCAGCTATATGGAAAAAATTAACAAATTAATAGAACTTACCAAATCTTCGTGGCTCGCACCGCTTTTGGTTTGCCGATATATAGCGTTAAGAATGGACACGAATTCTCTGACATCTTTTTTGATTTCTTTCATCTTGGTTTTTAAGGCTCCCCAATCTCTTCCATTAAGATTTCCGTTGCGTTCGACAAAAAAATTGTGAATACGTATCCAAAACATAGCAGTTTTTTGTTGCGAACCCACAATTTTATCCGTACCCACATAAATAAATGCAGCAGTAAGATCAATCTCTTCCGGTTGCACAAAATTATTAACCATTTTGAATCAAACTAAAATATAAGAACTTGAGTAGTAGAAGATAAATATAAAAATCAAAGAAGTATAGTAAGAAGAAGAGAAATAAGAAATCAATTGATGTAAGAAGAAGAGAAATACAAAATCAATTGATTTGGGGTGATTTGAGTAGAGAATTAGAGTGGTATTTATAGAAGATTTTGAAAAAATGACTGTTGCGATCCGACGGTGGAGAAGATAGAGCCGTTATTAATGATGGATGGTTAGGATCGGGTGTGAGAGAGGTGTAAACGAAAAAAGGTCAAACAAATATATTTACGGAAACGGCTACTCAGTAGCCGTGTAAAATACTACGGAAACTCAGTAGCCGTATCAACTGCTATACGGCTACTGAGTTACCGTAAAACGTAAATTTATACGAAAACTGAGTAGTCGTATGATTTCCTTCCCTACAAGGCGGATTAGATCTGATCCACTTTGCCTTATAGGGAAGGGATATCCCTACACAAGTAGGGATATGGGAGATCATAGTGGTTGCCAATTTCGTTTTTTCCCTACATATAAGGGATATGATAGGGAATTGGGGCACCATGCCTTAGTACAACGGTCTCGATCTAAATATAAACCGAGTTTGTTGGCTGTACTAAAGAGGCGGTGTGATCCATTTAGTTTGTTATATGCGACACTTCACTTATATGAAATGAAAGGTACTGCTCCACAATATTTATAACACTTCAGCCATCCAATCATTATATTTAGTATTTACAAAGAGAAAAAAAAAATCATTATATTTGGCATGACCTTTGGCTATGAAGTATGAAGTTAGGTTAAAAAAAATAGCGCATGTTTATTGTGCAAGCATATAAGCTAGGGTACATTAATTAAATGCCCCTATTATAGAGGTCCAATAAAAATACCTCCCCCAAAATAAAAATATCCTCCCCTAAAAATCTCGGATTGTTAGATTACAATTATGCCCCTGAATATATTCCAACATTATAACGTTAGAAGTCATTTAGTGCAGTAGCCGTTTCTTATTCTTATCATTCGCACGATATGTCTCTCCTGCTTCTCTTCTCTCTCGTTCTGTAACTACAGAAGAAAAAAAAAATTGAATCGAAAATCAAAAGCGAAACCGTCGATCAAAACTGAAAAAAGAAACCGTCAATCTATATAAATCTCAGTAACCGATTTCATTAGAATCATTTTTAGTTTCACGAATCAAAAAACTGAGAAGAAATGATAGAAAAATAGGTTTTACTGAGTTTGAAGATTCAAACACAAAATTCAAAGAGGTAAACACGATTCTCATCTTCCACTTACTGTTGTTGGTGAAGATTTTGGTTTCGATGATGATTTTTTAAGATTTTGATGTTGATTTCTTATGGTTTTCAAATCAAATTTAATTTTCTGAAAAAAAATATTTGCTGCATGTGTGATTTATCATCAATTCCTGTTGCTAATATGTTTAATTTGATTTGGTATATTGTTAGTTTGGTATCTAATTGATTGATTTTCATTTTAGGTTAGTTTAGGCTGTTTTCATACGTTGGAGTGATTTTCAGCAGTTGCAGTTTCAGAAGAAAGAGGTAAGAAATGATTTCTTCTGTTGATTTTGATTTTCACACAATATATTGTTCTGTGTGTGTGTGTTTTTTTATCACTTGTTGATGTTGTTGATGCTAATGATAGACTATAGATGGGGTCAACAATCAAAGTTGATCCCATAAAATTGTGTCAACAATGAAAGTTGACAGAGAATAAAATGTTATTGTGAGTGATCTTATTGCTTAGAAGTAGATTTTTGACCTTTTTTGTTGGTGGACATGCCATTCCCTTCTTTGTATAGTTTTTTTCACTATGACAAATGAATTTTCAGTTTAGGTTCTTTCACTATGACAAATGAACTTTCACTATGACAAATGAACTTTCACTATGAAAAATGAACTTCTGTTGTTGAACCATGTGATCTTATTACTAGTTGAATGCTTGAAACTAGAGATATAATGCTAGTTCAGTTTAGGTTTTGGTTTTAATGCTAATGTTATTGATTGTAAATGAACAAGTTGTGGTAATTGTTGTTATAGATGTCAACAACAGTAGTTGATCACAAGAAAATAGGATCAACAATAGTAGTTCATGCCACAAAACTGAAAACTAGTGACATATTATACTAGTAACATGGTTCAACAACAGAAGTTGATCCAAGAAAATGGGATCAACAACAGAAGTTGATCCAATTAATTGGATCAACATTTAGGAGTTGATCCAATTTATAAAACTGTTATTATTATTGAATGCTGACTAGGTTATTGCTATTTGAAAATAGAATGAGCAGAGAAACGAGGAAATCACCACGGCTCAATCCGAAGAATCAACAAGAAGATGAACCGCAACAAATTCAAGAAGATGTACCAACCAAAAGGTACAGAGTAAACAAGAAATTATTGGAAGAAAGAAGAACAAAGCAAAAATATGATAAACCAGCAAAAGAGATACAAGAAGATTCAGAAGAAGAAGAATCACAACACATTGAGAAAGTTACAGCAACAAAGCGAAAGAGAGAGAACAAGAAGAAATTTGATGATGAAAAGAAATCAAAGGTACGTAAAAGGGTGGTAATCGAAGAACAAGACGAAGGAGATTCAGAGGATGAAGAAGTAGAATCAGATGAACAAGTGGAAGAAGAAAAAGTAGAGAGAGAGAGAGCTAAAAGGTAAAAAAAAAAACTTTGAGTTGAGTTGTATGCTTCTATATATGTCAATGTTGTTTAACTATTAAAAAGAAATAAGTAAATGGTTGAGTTGAATGTATGCAGGTAGGCCAAGGGCGAACGAAGTTACATTCAAAGGAGGTCTCATTCCATTGGTTGAAATGGGGAGTTTTCTATACAAGTTGTTTGAAGTAGAAGAAGAAGGAAATAAGCTGAAACCAATCCTTGCAAAAGCATTGAAGGCCAGTCCTTTCTGGGACTTCTTCAGCCCATTCTACACAACAGACAACAACAGTATAATGACTCATAATTGGTTAGAAAGAATCAATCTTGCAATACGGCTGCTGCTTAGTGGATTTAATAAAGAAACAAAAAAGATCGCATTTGGAGATCCCAAAAATAGGGAGAATTATACAGACTGCTCTCTGGATGCAAGGGAATTTGTGTTGATCTTCAAAATGAGAAGAATTATAGAGAGTGAAGATTTCAAGAGGACTCTCAAAGCAAAGCAACAAGATGAATGCAGGAAATTCTTGAATACCAAGTTCAGACCAGAGAAAGAGCCAGATTATAAGGATAAAATAACTAAGGATGAGGTTGAAAACAAACTAAGAATTACAGCTGGAGATGAGTCCGACCTTGAGTATTTTGTCAGAATTTTTTCCATTTGGTTGTGTGCGGTGCTTTTCTTCCCAGATTCTAGAACAACAAGCTTTGTAAGGAAATGGTTACCTCATGTTCTACAAATAGATAAAGTGTCATGGCCAGATCACATTGTAGATTATTTGATTTCACACATCTCAAAACAAAAAGGAAAAAAAAGGGATTGTTATCGGATGCACTACAATGCTACCGGTAAGTAAAAGACATTTATTTCAAAGTAAAATGTTTATATTTGTATATAGTACAATGTTCCATACAGTATGTAAAAACTAACCTCTTTCATTTCTATGCATCCAGTATTGGTTCTGTGAACACACTGGAACTACATCGAGAAGAAGAAGGATTTTGAAACCAGAACTCCGAGATTCCTAAGATGGAACCATCATACATTGTGCAAGAAACTTCGCAATGATTTTTGCGAAAAAGTTAGAAAATGAATAGACATGACCTGGTTTGAGCATCAGGTAATTTTTTTCTTACTCTCTTTAAATTTCCTAGTATAGAATACTGATTTTTTGTGTGTAAACAATGGAAGTTGATCCCAGCAAATGGATCAACAACCAAAGTTGACACAAAAATAACTGAAATCTACTGCAGACAAGTATGATTATGCACATTTTTTTGTATCTGTGTATTTAAATTAGAGCTGGTTCAGATTAGGATTAGGAAAAAAAAATGTGATTATAAATGATAGAGTTAAAGAAATAATACCAAGTTGCCATCTGAAATGTATTACAGATTTTGTGTATCAACAAATGGAAGTTGATCCCCAATGAATGGAATCAACAACCAAAGTTGACATCATATCTGAAATGTACTCCACTTATATATTTCCTAAAATAGATTTTTAGCTGCAAATTCATATACGTCGCACCTCACTCGGGGGCTACACCCCCTCGTGAAAGATATATTAAGGGTAGAATGTGAGAAAGAATAGATTATTGCCCAAAAATACTTTTCTTACTGTATTGCACATCGGTTTGCAGGTTCATGAAGATTTTGTTGATCCGGTTACAGAAGATGAGATGTATTTGATTGACCTATCAGCACCAGCACGAGAATTGGAAGTAGAGAGGCAGAGGAATGAGGATCTAACAGAAGAAAACTTGTATCTTGAGTGTGACAAGCAAGAGATCACTTATCAGAGAAGGGGCCAAGCAAGAACATTGATGAAGAACATAATTTTCATGAAGAATATCATTGACAAAAACAAGGACATGATTCAGTTGCAACCTGCAGATGTGGAGAGACTTGAAGATGTTGCTAAACAAGTAAAAGAATGGAGATAAAATGAAGAGCACGTCAAGAAAGCAAGATCATAGAGTACTCAACAGGAATACAGAGATGCAACCAAAGACTTCTTAGAGACTGAGTTCACTCAAATGGAGAATACAAGTGGAGAACCATCTGGAAAGGAGACTGGAGCTGACTTGAAATCTTACTTGAATGTAGACAAAGAACCAGAATCAAGTCAACTGACGTTATCATTGTCAGATGCAAGTCCAACCAATTTAGAACAGATCTTTCAGAAGGGTTATCAAAGTGGACTAAATCTCCAGGTAAATCCTATGTTGAAAGATCACTTGGAAAAATGAAGGATGGGATTCGATGCAGGAAGAGATGAACAAAAAAGACAACAAGCAAATCTTCAGATCAGTAATGTGATTGTAGAGATTTGTAATTCAGTTGAACAGTTAGAAGAGGAGATTGAAGTCAAAGAATGAGAAAGGAGTACAAACATGCTGGAAGCAGAGATGGTGGGAGATTTAGTTGTTTATTCAACTCATCCAATTAAGGATATACCTCCAGAAAGATAGGATTGGGTCTCCACATGTACTATTTGAACTCAGTTGAAGAAGTAATCAATTTACTTCTTAGTGTTTAACTATGCAAGTGTTAGCTAACTGTACTCTGTTCATAGTCTGCTCATTGGTAGTTGGTTTAAAAGGACATATTAGTTACTATAAGAATTGTGTGCAAGTATGTTTATGTTATGCATAGTTTGGATGATCTATTTGTAATGGTTTGTTATGAATTAATATTAGTATTAGTTTTAGTAAACTGATTTCTATACATCCGTAATGAATGAAATAAGTGAATGCTAGTATTAAAGATAACAGGTATGTACAGCTAATTTAGTTTACTTGAGTTTACAGATAAAACCATGCATTTTTTTTAATTTATTAAGTGTCAACAATGAAAGTTGATCCATGAAAGCAATGGATCAACAGTAATGAATGGATGATTTGTTATCAAGAGAATGAGTGTTAGTATTAAACATTGCAGGGTATGTACAGATAATGGGGTTAACTTGTGCATACAGATAAAACCATACATACTTTTTTATTTTCTTAAGTATCAACAGTGGAAGTTGATCCATTAATGTAGGGTAAACAATGGATGTTGATCCCATGAAAGGAACAACAACAATTGTTGATCCCAAAAAGCAATGGGTAAACAATGACAGTTGATACTGTTTACATAAGCCTATTTCGTGTTAATCTAATCCAATTATGTCCCTACAGGTACTACCCCATGCTTCGGTGCCATCACTGCCAGAATATTTTCTCCTACACAGAAAACGGAAGATACTTCTACACAACAAACATAATATACTCCTACACAGCAAACAGAAGGGGGTGATTCTGCACCTGCAGATGACGAGGATGTATTAGAAGCGCTTAAAGTGATATACAAAATAGATGAAATTGATGGGACAACTAAAGAGGAAGACACCACCCAAGACGATGATTCTAAAGCGACGCATAGTTAAAGGAATCAGAGCCAAATTATTGAAAGAGCAGTGAGGTATAACACAAGGTCAAGGAAGCCGCCAAATAAATACACACCTCAAGGTAAAGTGAACAAAGGGAAAAAAGGGGGGAAGGGAAAGAAGAATAATAAGGGGGGAGGTGTTGAAGAACCGACATTAATCGACCTCGATGATTACATTGATGTGACTCCATCTGAGCAAACAAAACTTATGAAGCCAGAAAAACTCAAACTCTGATAATACTGCACCGAGGAACAAGAAAAGGTCCTTCCTCCATTCTTTGAGAAAGCGACAGAAAGGTATGTAACTCTGTAACAACTTGCCTGTTTATTTATAGGTATAAACAATCAAAGTTGATGCCATGGAACATCTGCGAAAAAACGATTGTAATCCAAGTTACAGTTAAAATTTCTAATATGTTATGTCAAGATAATAATACTTCCATTTGAAAAATGAAGTGAGAGAGCATGTAGCTTTTATTTCAACAATGACGGGGAAGAGATTGTCTATAGAAAGCATATCCAAGGTCTAATGGATGAACAAAACATTAACAACGACATTGTTGATTACTACATCAACATGTTGCAAGCAAAGATGCAAGATCCAAATAAGCCGAACTACTACGGGAAGAAGCACTTGATTCTGTCTACAAATGCTTATGTAAGTAACGAAAACTCTTAATCCGTCTTTTCAATAACTTATTACATCAACTTATTATATTATTGTAGTTGAAATCTTATTTAGGTGAGATGAAACAATTTACTGTGCTAGGGATGGTTTAAGTATACATGAATTATTGTTAATTTGATAAAACATTTATGATATACTTGTTGTTATCTAATATCAAAAACAAACTAATGTCAAGAATATGATGTAGCAACTGTTGAGGGGCGCAGTAGCTACCAAAGATCCCAGGAAAGTGGAGGAATGTGGGATTACAGCTCAGGTAAGGCAGAATTACACAGTGAATGGCGATGATAAGCTCCTGCTCATACCAATGTGCCTCCAGGACAGAGAAAGGAGACCATTCCGTTTGGTGCTTCTTTCGTTAATAGGTGGAAGATGGTTATTTTTCAACACAATATATCACAACAAAGGATACAACGACCAATACTCTGTCATGGTACAACCATTGACTGATGTCCTGAACAAAATGGGAAAAAAAAGATGTTGAAACAGGTGAACCAGTAAGTACACATTTTGAGCACTACCATGTACCACAACAACAAGGGTTGGACTGCGCAATCCATATCTGCTTATTCAAGAAATGTTTGGTAAAGCGTGGGCACTGCTGGGATCTAGATGATAAGAGCATCGAATACCATGACAAGATAAACAGGAAGAGAGTAAGGATGGCTGCCAGGATGTTGGGTGAATTTGATGCATGGAAACAAGTTTTCGAAATTACTGAAACACTTGAAGAAGATAAAGAAGTACAACAATTTACCGACTCAGTCGAAGAGGTTAAGGAAGCATAACAGGTTACCGACTCGGTTGAGGAAATATTCAATTTACAAGACTCTGTTGAACCATTAGATTAGTGGAACATACTGTTCATGCCCTGACAAAAGAAACATCTTAGGTGTAGTTTAACATATCCTGGTAAGTAAAATGTAGGTCTGCTCATTGGAAGTTAGTTTGAAAAGACATCTTATAGTTATTGTAGAGAAATGTCTGAAGGTCTGTTTATGTTCTGAAACAATTTGGATGATGTGTTTAGTAATAGTTTGTTATGAATTAATATTAGTATTAGTTTTGTTTACTGATTTCTATCCATCTATAAAACATTGAAGGAATGGTTTGTTATCAAATGAATGAATGTTGGTAGTAAAGATTGCAGGTATGCACAGCTAATGGAGTTAACTTGTATATACAGATAAAACCATGCAATTTTTTTCTTTTTATTGAGAATCAACAATGGAAGTTGATCCATGAATAAGATCAAAAATGGGAGTTGATCCCAAAAATCAATGGGTCAAAAAAATAATTAATGAATAAGTGATTGGTTTCTTATCAAGTGAATGAATGTTAATATTAAAGATTTCAGCTATGTACAGCTAATGGAGTTAACTTGTATATAAATATAAAACCATGCAATTTTTTTATTTTTATTAAGCATCAACAATGGAAGTTGATCCCATGATTTGGATCAACAATGATATGTTGATACTGTTTACATGATACTTTTTCCTGTAAAAACCAGTAAACCTGGAACCTGCAAATTGACATAAGCTTTACAAACACAAGAATAACATTCATAAACAAATAAAACAGAATGTATGTCATTAAAAACATAACAAATCCAACAAGAAAAATAGGAAGGAATAAAAAGAACTAGCATCCAAGGTAACATAAACTAAACAAAATGTATGTCATAAAAAAGCAGTTCATAAAAATAGGAAAGCATTCACAAAAACTTCAGAACAACATCCTCCTCAAAAAGTTGATCATCCTTGAATTAGACTCCTTGCGGAACACTGGTGCACGAGGAGCCAAAGGAGCTCTGCGACATCTACGACGGTTGTGGAAGGAAAGTCTCCAACATTGACCACACTTTCTCTTCTTGCAATCTTTCTCTCGAGAACCCATGTACCTTGCAGTAGTTGGCCTTCCAGCTGAAGATCAACCACCGTTGGGAGGAAAGACATAACCATCATCGGAATATTTAGGCGGCCTCTCACTGTCCGGAATAGGATAGATAGGACGAGCATACAAACCTCTATAGTACTCGGTCGTGTAATATGGAATAATATACTTATAAGGTTCAGCTGGCCCAATATGCAACATCGCTTTTATCGAGTGGATGCAAGGGAAACTATGCTTCTGCCACCAATAACAAGTGCATGTCTTAGCATCCAAGTCAACTGTGTGCTTTCCAGTAGGAGAAATGATCTCAAAAACTTTCTCACTTGATCTTCGAAACTTGTAAAAAAGACAGTCAGTCACCCTGTTGTTGAGCCTAGCCTGCATCCGGGGAGTAAGCTTTGAAGTCCATTTACTAAACTCCACCAACCTCTTGTAGTTCTGCTCCATTACCTTAGCACGAATACAATCGATAAGCTCAATTGCTGGAATCCTCTTATCATGCTTAATCACACTGTTAAAAATCTCAGCAATGTTCGATGTGTTCTCACCAAACCTTTCTCCTACAAATGCATGAGCAGCCTAGTGCTGGAATAGAATCTTTACCATCCAATCAATAACTGAATCCAGCTTCAGATTGCTCATACTCTTGGCAGTAGCATAAAATTTCTCCTTTGTTAACGCAGTGTAGCACTCTTCAAACAACTTCACAGCAGTTTGCCTACTCTTGCCCTTTGGAACCGGAATATTCCCTTTCATGTGGTACAAACAGTACGAATGGTGAGCCTTTGGGAAGATCACAGGGACATGCTTCAAAAGGCCAGCTCCGCGGTCTGATATGATGGTCAGTGGACGGTCTTCACTGATAATACCCTTCATATTGGACTCTCATAATTTTCGCAAGGTATAATTCCAAATGCAACTGGATAGATCTCTACAAAATACAAAAAAAAAAAAAAAAAAAATTCATAAAGTGACCAATAAAAACTGAAATCCATGAACAAGTTATGGGGTGAACAACAAAAATTATGGGATCAACAACAAAAAGTTATGTAATCAACAACTGGAAATATGGGATCAACAACAGAAGTTATGGGATCAACAATTGAAATCATGGACCGACAACAAAAGTTGATACAAAAAAATGGGATCAACAACTGGAATTATGGGATCAACAAAAACGTTATGGGATCAACAATTGAAATAATGGATCAAACAACAAAAGTTATTGGATCAAACAACAAAAGTTATTGGATCAACAACAATAATTATGGGATAAACAAAAGTTATGTGATCCATAGAATTGAAATCCAGGGACATATCAGACTATATTGTGTGATTCAACAACGAAAGTTGAAACACTTAATAATTAAAAAAGAGAAAAAAGATTAAAAATCATATCTTGGTTACCAGTTTTCCCGCAAGCAACCATAAGACCGCCCTTAAACTTCCCAGTGAGAAAAGTACAATCAATAAATAACATCGGACGACAGTAATTATTGAAACCAGTAATAGAATCTTCGAAAGCAACAAAAAACCTTTGAAACTGCTTCGTTACACCATCATACTCAAAGTTGACGTCGCTTCCAGGATTATAACGTTCAATTGATTCTTTATACCAAACAAAGTCTGAATAGGACTTGATGTCATCACCCCAAAGACACTCTTTAGTGAATTGTAAACCATGGTATGCCTGACTATACGTGAGATCAATCCCAGATTCCAGATGGAGCAGATCTTTGACATCAGCTGTAGTCTTCTTCTTCTTTGATGCTCAAAATTCATCTATCCTTCAGAAAAGACTTCGTCATCCTGACTTTTGCTGGATCAGAAGAAGCTAAATCACATGCATGCTCTCCGTGAAACTTCTTGCACTGAAACACACCTTTAGTATTGGCAACGAGAGATGCATGAAACCTCCATCTACAATTTTGACTTTTCTTGTTCTTACATTCCACAGTGTAACGTTTCTTGTCACTCTTACGTATTCGAGTTTTGTAGCCACTCTGAAATTTATACTTCTTAATAGAATCACGACAATCTTTAACACTTTCAAAAACCTGACCTACTCCGGTTAAGATGTTGGCCTAAGCATCTGACTTCTTGGGGACCCTTTTGATCAAAGATGAATCATCCGTCAAATCTTCTACAACAGCCACCTCATTGTTTGAAACACAACTTGATGATGACGAAGAATGAGCAACAGAAGAAGAAGAAGGAACAGAATCAACTCAAATCTTAAACTGGATGTTAAACTTCAACACATCAATCCCTTTCGAGATGCAGTAGTGAATGAAAAACCTCAACTCCAAATCGTGATTAATCACATGTGATATTCCATCTACAGTGTAACCAAAAAGTAAAAGTACGGGGTCTTCAGGGACATAAGGAAAGTATTGTTTCACCACACTAATCATCTCGCTGACAGTAGTTGATTCCGAAACAGCATGCGATACAATCAAATTGGATAAAGTGAACTCTGCAACAACCATCTTTGGCCTGCAACAATCATAACAGATCAACAAAACTAATAAAACATAAAAATAAAATAAAAAATTGAGATCAACAAACCAATGTTGACACCATAATCTGTCAACAACCAATGTTGATCCAATAAAAACATCTATCAACAACCATAATCATAAAAATTATCCAGGTTATTGCATCAACAATGAAAGTTGATCCAACAAACCTGCATCAACAACCAATGTTGATCCAATCAACCATAATCATAAATTTATCCAGGTTATTTGCATCAACAATAGAAGTTGATCCAACAAACCTGCATCAACAACCCAATAAAATAGCTGTCAACAACCATAATCATAAATTTATCCAGGTTATTTGCATCAACAATGAAAGTTGATCCAACAAACCTGCATCAACAACCAATGTTGATATAAATAATCTGGATATTGTAAAAAAATGCAGTGTCAACAATGAAAAATCTATGTCAACAACAAGGATTTTGCTACAAAAAAACAGTATAAACAACATCATATATGTTACTTCGCATCGCATTAGTATGAAATCGGTGCAAATGTGAACCTGCAACATGAAATACTACATGAACATACATGCTCCATGTTACAAAATTCACTGCAAACCATAAGAAAAAGCCTAAACCTAACCTAAGCTACAAATTCAAAATACGTCGCACATCACTCGGGGGCTGCGCCCCCTCGTGAAAGTTATATTCAATGTCAAACGTTAGATATGTAAACTAAGATATGTAAACCGAGTTTATCAACACTAAATTCTAACTTCTAATTGATTACACTAACTTCTAACTTCTAATTATACCAAAACTGATTCATCAACATTCAATATTCTCAAAATAATTCTTCAACACTCAGTATTATCCAAATAATTCTCCTACTAATTCATCAACACTATGAAATTCTCCAGAATAATTCAAAATGAGAACTGGTTCATGCAAAGTACATTGAAGCTAAACTAATGAATTATAAACCTAACATTGAATCATGAGCCGATCTAAGTAAAACAATAGAAATTCAAAATCAAAAACCGGAGATTGAAAAATTAAATAATGCATGTTTAAGAGATGAATAACGATCTCGAATTCAAATAATATGTAAATGAACCAATCAATCCAGTAGAATCAAACACACAAAATCAAGCTTCCAAAATCACAATCTCTGCAACAGAAAATACGAATAAACTGAAATTAAAGAAGAAGATTTAGATACTACAAATCGAACATGCAAATATCATACACATTTCTACTCATCTTCAATCACGAATCACCATTACCAATTTGTTTCAGAAAAACAAATCGAGAGATTTCTGTTGATCCTGTTGTTGATGAAGAAACTGCTTTCAGATCTGAGATTAAAAGATACGAACGATGAAATTGATGAAAAGAGATTCAGTAGAAGAAGAAGAAGCTTTTCTGGAGATTAAAACCCTAGATTTCACAGAAGATTTTTGATTTTTTTTTCCTTCCGGTTTTCAGCTGATGAAGATCGGCGTCACTTTCTCTTTTTCTCTCTCTCCCTTTCTGTTTTTCTTTCCGTTGATAACTGAATTTTAGTTTTAGAATAATAAATATATATGAAGGCTATATTTGTAATCTTGCAGAATCCTTAATGGACCCCTGATGGGCTTTGGATTGAGAGGTATATTTGTTGTGTCATAAGGATAATTGTGAAGCCCGTGAAAAAGAGGGACAATTATATAATTCCCACTATAAACTATGAGAACCTTGAATCGCTCATCTAATATGAAAGGACTAAATCAGGTTTTACTATATCTCTCGTTTCAGCCCAATAAAGTGCAGGTACTGATATAGTGTACAAATTTTGGTCTGAGCACATTGAAAATAGGAGGTAGCCATGCGGTTGCTAATTTCGTCCATCTAATTCAAAAAATTAGATTTAATACTGCTTGTAGAATCTAGTCGGCTCGCTCATTATTGATGTAATTAGGTACCATACTTTTTGTTGTTGAAATCTCGGCTAATTAGAAAAACTCTAACTACTGCTGCTGCGTCATTATGGGTAGTTTGCAGTTTGGTACTTGGATGTTGCCGAACACCAAATTTTTATCTAGTTAAATCATATTACCTCCATTTCAAAAATGTGCAGGTTTCATGTACAAATACAACAAACCTATTCTTTTAAAACAGAAGGAGTATAAGAGCATTTTCAGTGTTTGGGATCAAGATCATCCTATATGGAGGCCCTATTAACATTTTTTTTTTGACTCATTACTAAAATACAAAAAAAAATTAAAGGTACAATTTTTCATCTAAAATTCATTTCCAATCTCTAAAATATAAAACAACAACAGTAGCTTACGCCAGATTCCGTTCATTTTTGCTGCAAAGAATAACCATTCGGGATTAATGTAGCTTTCTTATGAAGCATATCCATAGTTGCTATCTTCTTATGAGCCAAAAAGAGAATCCAGTCTAATGTGGTCACGGCCTCTACCACTTGCTTAGTTCATAATTTCATTCATGGTCCACGCTTAATCAAATCCATCAGCAAATTGAAAGTCGTAACCAAAATGCCGACCAGCTTGACCTGAGGTAACACTGAAGCCACATATCTTGTCTAAAGCATTATTTAGCAGAGGGGGCCTATGGTTGTTAAGTGTAACCATTAACTAGACAAATCTAGTGTACTTAATGTTGAGAATGATGCTATACAAAAATGTGGTTGGGAGTTGAGGTGTGATAGATGAACAGAAAAATAATGGAATTAGGAAAATTTTCAGCCTCTCCTCTTCCATCACTAAACTTAAACAGGCTCATTTAATAAAAGTACTCACACCACCCAACCTAAATGTCCACCTCCCTTTATTTAATGATGATGATGATCTTCACCGCATTAACAAGTAACATTCAAACTATGGAATAATATCATTCTTCTAAATTTGAATGCTAAGTAAATACATTGATAAGGAGTGTTTTATGGTTAGTTTCCTAAATTCTCATTACTCCATGTGTTCTCTTTGGTCAAAGTTCGTTGTTTCCCTACCAAAATCCCTTCTACGGAATCCAACGGGTCACATGTTAGGGTACTTGATATGAAACAGGAGTTGGTGCATGTCTTATTTGAGCGAAATGTCGGTCACCAATAAATCGATGGATCGATAAGGATTGTTTTATTTTTATATGGACTCGGTGGATGTTTTATTTTATACTACTTCCATTTCATAGAGAAAATGTATTTTATGGACTCTTTTCTAAAAAGCAAGGGAGTATTTTATGGACCATGTACACCGAGGAATTTGATAGCCTCCTTTATAATAATCATGCTTTTTACTTGTTTCCGACTAAATATATTTGTTGGAGTTGGAAATTAAAATCCAAAATGTATGCTTTTTATCTACTTTGTTAGTAGTAGTTACTAGTTAGCTAATTACATCACTTTTCAGAACTAGTCTGAGAGGTCATCTGAAAATTTGTTATGATTGAGCTTTTATTAGGTACGATTACAATTGCCTTATCGATACCGTTGTTGGTCACTACAATGACTAACCACTTGTCTTCTTCTTTATAATCAATGACTAGGGTTTCGGATTCATAGTCAAACTTAGTAGGTTTAGTACATTGTACTTCGTTTTCGGCAGGCTTTATATAACACATGTTGCTCGGGCTATGGCATAGCGGAGTAGCGCTGGACGGGAGATACCAGGGAATTACTATAGGCGCATGTCTCTGGCATAAGATTATTCTTGTTAGATCGTTCAGGTTAGTGTTTGTAAAATAGTATTGATATCCAAGGTAATACAAATAAGGAAAAAGAATTATTCTAATCCAGAAAGTAGCACACTATTAAAATTACGCAGAAAGGTCTTAACCCCTCTGTTTCAGAAGGGTTATTTATAGTATCCTTAAGTTCTCTGATATCATACACGTGGATGATTTTGGTTTCTTTGTCATTTCTGTACGTCAAACCCGTATACGTGTTTTTGATTCCTTTATCGCTCTGAAACACCATCATCTTCAGATTGGAGCTAACCCTGACTGAGACCCACCTGATATATGCACTCTTCCAATAAAACCCTGAGCGTCCCTCCCTTGGCTGCACTACAACAACCACTAAGTCCACCTCTACCTCCATATCATAATGACCATGGTTGCACGACGATAAGGTAGGGGCACAATGCATAAGTTCGTCTCCATCTGCTCGTCTCACTGTTTGTCGGGCCCCTTTACTTTCGCACGCAATCTCTTCTTTTATCATCTCTATTATTACTTGCGCGTGAATCCCCTCACCTCCGTGCGCAATCTCTTCTTACTCTTCTCTTCATTCCTTAATCTTGGTTTTGTGTGCGGAGGTAGAGGGTTCCCCGGGCAAGTTACTCTTCTCTCCCATCACTTCATCTATTTCGATCATTTTTGTTTTGCGCGCGGAGGTAGGGGTTTCCCTGCGCAAGTCACTCTTCTCCTCGGCCACTTCATCTCCTTCAATCATTTTGATTTTGCACACAGAGGTAGGATGTTCCCCGCGCAAGTCACTCTTCTTCCCTGTCACCTCATTTCCTTCAATCATTTTGGTTTTGCACGCAGAGGTAGGGGTTTCCCTGCGCAAGTCACTCTTTTCCCCTATCACTTCATCTACTTCAATCATTTTGGTTTTGCGCACGGGGATAGAGGTTCTCGGCGCAAGTCACTCTTCTCCCAATTTTGGGGTATCAACAATGTTAGACCTCAAAGTCGATAAGTTTTTTCTTTCTTTTTTTCCGGAAAAACCAAGATAATTTAAAGGAAAAAAAAATAGAAAAGAAAAGAAACTGTAAACATAACGTCTCCAAATTCATAAAAACAAAAGATAAAGATAAAGAAAAAAAATTAAGAGTACTAAAAAAGAAAATATATCTCGAAACAAACTAAACTTACAAAAATGAAAAAGGATAATGGTCGAAGATTTCAAATGACTTCCAGAGAGTTTCCAAATCAACTGTTAGTCTATAGAGATTTTTGGAGAGTTTCCTAATATCTCTTGTTATTGGTTAGAGACTTTTTTTAAGTCATTTAAATTATCTGAAACTCCATGTTATTGGATTAGGATTTCATAAGAGTCACTCCAACACCGTTGTTATTTGAAGGAGAATTGAAAGTCATTGTTTTGTCGTTTTCAAAGATTTTGGGAGATTTTTTTAAGGAAAATAGGCATGGTAGAAATCTCTCCCCAGGAGGTGATATTTTCAGGGACTTGTAAATTTGGGGAATATCATTTTTTGATAGTAGGACCAATTTTTTTTCTCTTATCTTTTGGAGGTGATGACCAATTTACTAATCCAGCCTAACTCATCTGAATTTTTATATCTCCTCTCACTTCTTCTTTTCCCTCGTGTATACCGATTGATCTTTCTCTTTTCCTTTTCAAAACACGATTTTTTTCCCAACCTTAAGAAGTTCAATAAATCCTTTTCTCATAAGGAGCAAACCCAACAACCTCCTGAACACATATTTTACTAGGTATTCATGGTACTTTTATTAACATTATGACGTGCATGATAAAAAAATTTTGGTAGATGTTTTGAATTTTGAATTTTATACATTGTCTATCACAAAGACTCTATACAAATCTCATTTTTTGTCTCTACAAGTCACAAAGACTCTCTAGAATACTCTCAGAGAATCACTAGAAATCTCTAGATTTTCAGAGAATCTCCGGGAGTCACTCAAATAAAAAATCTATGAAAGTCTATAAAAATCTCATTTGACTAATCCCATGTTAGGGAATATTATTTTAATATATCTCATACTTTGGATTAGTATTTTTCTTCTTAAACCTATACAGAACAAGCTAAAACCTTTAGAAAAGGAAGCTTTGATGTTGTGCTTTCTGAAATATCCTATACGACCATATTTTCCCATGCAAACAATGATGGAAACGTAGGATAATCATCTTGTTCATAATATACATTCGTGACTAGGGTTCGAAATCCATTGGTATGATCAGTGAAAAGCATGGTTGACTTAGTAGAGCTTGGCCTAATTTTCTGCTTTCACATGTGCTAATATGTATCATCTTCAGATGAATCGGTCCAATGAGTCCCCTTAAAATTATAAGGATTCTCGGGTTAGATACATTCATTGTCACTTTCATTTAAGGGTGTTAACGGATGCGTATAATGCACATCCAAAAATACCACACAATATCTAAATTCAATCTAAAATCCGAATAGATGTAGCCTTTCCCCCTTCGAATTCACACTCAAATTTTTATCTGGGCATCCTGAATAAGAAATCATCAGAAAAAGAACAATCATTTTTTTTTTGTATTTTTGCTAAAAGTTAATTATACAAAACAAAAATAAATTATGATAAATAAAAGAAAATTTAAATTGAATTTTGAGAAAAGGGAAATAAATATATTAAGCACGGATATACATTTTTGTAAGTATACATAAATATTTGTATATTAAATTTTGGAAATGGATAAGTCGACTGCATGTAGTTAACTTCTATCAGATTAATTATATTTTAAGATAAAAAACCCGAGCATTTGTATCCAATTTATATTTTCGGATAATATTTGATTTGGATGGAATTGGGAGTTTTGAAATATCCATTAACACCGTTACTTTTACCAGGAAACGATACAATCCCTGGTTGTTCAATTTTTTTCGAAAATGTTTCTTGAATATCCTTAGAAACTGTAGTTATACCATTAACTGCCTTTATGTCATCTGCTGAGACATAAGTCAATAATCACATTCACCATGATATAGTTCCACGATCATTCAAAACTCTTTGGAAGCTTCCTTTGGGGCTACCAAAAGACGATATATTCCGTTAGAATTTGAATTATTCAAGATTAATTTTTTTTTTTTTTTTTGAAACACGATTAGCGCGGGAATTGAACCCGCAACCTATAGGTTGGGAGCCCAACCCCTAGCCAACTGGGCTAATGCCAGTTGGTTAACCTAGAGATTAAGTTAGCCTTCAATATCTTTAGATAAGTTGTAAGTTACACAAAGAAATTACCAAAATGATGTCATTTGTTAGTTTTCATTTAGATTCCAGAAAGGTATACTTATCTTAGTGAGCTCGTTTTGTCTATTACTAAGCTTTAAGATAAATCTTGAAAGTCTGAGAGAATTGTTTCTAGTTTGAGATCCTTTATATAAATTGGTTTAGTGTTTGGGGAGATATACACTCGAATATAGTACTTCTTCCGTTTCAAAAAATAGACTGGTTTCCTTATTTGTGTATGTCAAATAAATAAGCCGGGTATTCATAAATGAAAATCCAAATATTGTAATTTTACTATTTTGCTCATATTAAGGACCACATCTCTCTCTTCTGCAAACAAGAAGAAGAAGCAAATGCCATACATATACAAATTTCTTACTAAAGCTATGCATGTCATCAACATTAAAAATTCGTTATGGCCCATGCTATTAATACCACCGAAAATATTACAATTTACAATCTATGTAGGTAATGTATGATATATGACTAGTATATGTTAACTTAATATACTTACAAAAACGCATAGATCAATGTACATACAATTGGCAAGATTAGTTTGGGTATAATATATAAGTTTGATAGCACCTTAGTTAAAATAAAATAAACTCAACACTAGTTTCAAAATTTCCTAAAATTCTACATATTTTGGAAAGACTTCATTTTCTCGTGCTTATTTTCTTATAATAGTCTCTCATAGTTTCTAAAAACGAAAAGCTTGATTATCGAGAGATTTATCCCAAATAGTGTACCATATGAGAGAGCGTGGGAGCCACTCCAACACTCATCTAGTCCAATGCTAGAATCTCAGCCAAAAATTTGATCTTCCACGATATACAATTTATGGGATAAAACCAGGTCAATCTGGCATCGCGGCTTTATATTCTAAATCCAATAAGATGGGCATTTAAAGGACTTTTTAGAAGTCTCTAACTAATAACAAAAACTTCTTCAGAATTTCATAAACTTGAATAAAATCACTATTCACTTTCAGGCTTGTATAAGAAACTTTTATAAAGTCTCTAAGGCCAAGCATTATGGTTGGGCATTTCGCTTGGCTATAACTTAAATGTAGCCAAGCGAAATAAGAGAGAAGGTACACCTCACTATGAGGGAGAGGCATGGGTTAGCTAATATAAAAGGAAACTTAGTTTCACGAGAAACTGTTTCTTTTCTTTCTTTCTTTTTTAAAATTTTATTTCAGTGGATTTAAATAAGGGAATAAAATTTTTTAAGAGAAAATGGAGATATAATAGGAAAAAAATTGGTAAAATAAAAGAGTTAAAGGTGAAATTTTGAATTTGAAATCGGAGACTTAGTGTCCATTCAAAAAGTCACGGAGTTTCCATTTGGACCTAACTGCAAACTGAGTTTCCATAAAGTAACTTTTCAAGGCATCACTTAGATACTCCAATTTTTTTGTAGTGAAGAGAAGTAAAATGACCAATCAAAGCCAAGCAAAGAGCCATAATAGTTGGATTTCGTTATACTTAAGCTATATCTAAGCGAAAACACCAACCATAGTGTTTGGCCTAAAAACCAACATGGAAACCAATGGGGATTAGCCCAGTTAGCCAGGGGTTGAACTCCCAAGTTATAGGTTAGGGGTTCATTTCCCGCTGCTGATTGATCAAGAAAAAAAAGATATTTGAGACTTCTCTGAAGCTCTCTTTAGTATACTAACTTCATGTAAGCTTCACCATCTATCTTATTCTAACCTTTATTTTCATTCTAACCGTTAATTTTCGACGTAGTGGATGGTGGAATTATACGTCTCGAGTTGTGCCTATTCTTTTGTACAAATTTAAATTTATGTAAGAAGAACATTTTAATAAAATATTTGTTTCAAATTCATTATCTTTTGAACTTCATATAAAAATTGACGCAAATGATCCCCTCTTATTTGCCTTCTTTCAAGGAAAGAGACATACAACATAAGGGAATGACGGTGTCAAAGTTCAATATGATCTATCCCAACTAATATAACGATTGATATGATTACTTATGATTAAGAGCAATTGAATGATCCACAGAGTAAAAAGAATCGATAAAATACTACATTATACCCTTGAATGGTAACTATGTAAGCATATATTTTTAAATTTGGTAGAGGTTTCTATCTTATTGAATTTGAATGTCAGCATGAAATTTTTTAAGGTACTAAGGCATGAAACTAGAGTGGTATGTGGAGACATCTTTATGATACAAATCTGTAACTTTTCTACCCTCCCTGAACATTTTTCTATGAACTATGAGGATTTTAAAATCACTCTTCATAACCTATATTTTGAGCAAACCAGAATTGTTAGTATCCTTGAAAACACCTTCAGAATAGGAGAACTCATCACCTATAATGATCCAATACCCTCTCATAATGGTTACAACTCCATGAAAATTAAGCTCAGAATTAACTTATCCAATCTTCTCAAATTTGGTACTCTTGCTCCTAATGATCTTAATGTATCAACTAGATTGAATTTGTATATCAAGGGCTTCCTAGACTTTTTTGCAGATTTTGTCATCGTTTAGGACATCTACAGGAAGATTGTATTGATTTGTTCTTACTCAATAACCAAGACATTCATATGCCATCCCATCCTCAACCTATTCAGCAAAACCCTGATCCTATGATTGAATCTATGAGTGATGATAGCCATGATGATAATTATTATCAAGAAATGTATCATAATGTAGACATAAAAGTTCCTGACAGTGACTGGAGTGTTTGGAGTTTAGACCCTATTCCATCTCTTCCATCCTCAGGCCAAGATAATTTTGTAGTCTCTTTCTTAAATGGTGAAGGATACAAGCTCCCTGGTTTACATTCAGATACCACTTCAGACTCGGAAAGAATAATTTCTGCTGCATGGATAATGAAAGAAAATGATACTTTCAATGAGATTCAAGGTTTACAACAACAACCTATGCCTCTTTCATTATCTCCTCCTCAGGCCTATGATCAACAACAACAGTTCAGCCCTTAAAACTTCTCAGTCTCATATATTGAAGAATCCGAACTCATATCAGACGAAGACATCATCAAGCATTCAAGTTCTCTTTCAAGTTCATCACTTAAAAGGCAAAACCCAGACTAGCAGTCATATCTCTTCAACTCGGGCATTAGTGCTTCTTCAAGCCCCGATATTTCTAGAAGATTTTATGCTGATAAGATTGAACAATGGTCTGCTCAATATCAACCTAAGAAGAAGCTCAAATCTGCATCCATGGCCAATCAGTTTTTACATCTTCTATTATCTTTGAAGCCTCACCTGAACTACTGCTACCTGCAACTGAAAGCTCTTCACATCAATCATCTTCTACAGCACCGGATAATACTTACCAGTAACATCATCTATTTGTCGCAGTAATGGAACTACCATAACCGGATATCGATGACTCTTCACAGGGGACGGTGGATATACATAGATACTTACCACCTTTTTTTGGCTTAAACCACTTTTGATCTGTTTAATTATAAGTTAGGATTTGCATTAGTTCAGTTTAACTTTAGTGTTTATGTGTTTGAGCTGGTAGTTACTCCACCTTTTTTGTTGTTGCTCTTTTCATATGCTATTCTCATCTCTTTTTATATAAATCTGCATCTAGGTCAGTTAATAGGATTATCAGAAGTAATTACTCTACTATATTAGGTATACCTCTACTCTATATGTATGATATATCTTATCTCTGAAAGTGCTTTAAGTATCCACCTTGAATGTATATCTGTATAATATAGTACTAATCTTCTCTACTTGTAATATCTTGTTGTGACTGTTTGCAACTTCTTTCCAGTTCATTTTCATCTTACTCTGCACTTAATGCTGGGACTGCTTGCATTTTTTTATCTTTAGCTCTGTCATCTATAGCTTAATGAGAATAGTTATACGATTCTTATAAGCACCATATTGCATTCATTCTTTTACTATAAAAGTTTAACAAGATATAAATCTAAACGTTGTTTCATTTTTTTGTCTAAATTAGATATTTATTTTATCATCCTACATGCTCTTTTAATCTGTTTAATTTAGACAATCCCAGTCTCATTGTATGTTTTAATCTTCCTGCTACTGTATCTCATGTACTAACACAATTGACTGACTGAATTCCTTTTCTTATAAGCAATTATATGTAACATTGTAAATTGAATTCAGTGCTTTAGGTTTTTAACATAATCTTTTCCTAGCTAAAATACTTATTCCTATAAAAAATTGTATGTAACCTTGTAAAGTGAACTCTATGCTTCAAGTTTTTAAGATAGTTCATGGAATTGTCGTATGATTCTTACCTGTTATATATCTCTTATACTAATATAGTTGAAATGGGAGGTTCCATAAAACACTCATATTGAATGGTTTTTTGTTTTAGTTTGGCGATAAGCTAACACTTAGAGCTTCCAACTTAATATTCTCTGATTTCTGTCAATTGCATTATTGCTGAATCCTACTACTGCTGTTTCCGAATGTTTCCCTGACCCTGCCTTTGTACTAACTTATAGAACAAAGCATTTAAAACATCTACCACTATCTCCAGACATTCACCCATGAATCAATAAATCAATTCCTTTCTTTGAACTACTCTAAGCCCAACTCTCATTTCATTGCGGCCCTCAACAACAACTAAGCCCATTTAGTCTCTACAACAACTATTGCGGCCCTCAACCCTCTCACACCATCGGTGTTAATATAAGTTAATCCATCATAATGACTATCCTAACTTGGAATTATCAAGGTATAAACCATCCATCTTCTATTCAACATTTAAGAGGGTTGATTTCCATTCACAAACCCAACATTTTATTTCTCTCTGAGACTTTAGCTAATGATCACTGATAGACGCATTTATGTGTCTATTTTCATCTCTATTGTGTATATTTTTAGTACCCATTTTTGTACTAATGTTGGTATTTTATCCCTTTGTAGGTATTTTTGGGGAATAAACATTTTTGGGAAAATTGGCTCGAAAAGTTGTTAAAGGCTCCTGGGAGGACACTTGCTATTCGGACTCTCATTTTGGATAAGGGGTAAC